>JAASFO010000024.1:0-65252 GCA_023333815.1 Globisporangium recalcitrans
AGCGGCGCTGCGACCGCAAAGCCTCGTCATGTGAGCGGGACGTCTCCGTCGGTCGTCGTCGAGGGTGCCGACTTTGATGGGAAAGTCAGGGTGAATGGCAGTTTGCACCTCGCAATCGAGCAGTTGCACCGCAAGTGGTGGCAGCTCTGGTGGACCCACTGGTGGAGTCTGAAGACGTGCAAGCCAGCAGAAGTGGACGTTGGCGTGCGCATCGCGTGGCAGACTCGATCCCGAATCCATGAGCTGCAAGGCGATCCAGCTTTCTGCGAGCGTGCAAAGAAGTGTACTGTCGTAGTATTCTTTTTTCGTTTTACTACTGGAGCACTGTGAATCGCATGATGTGGCATCGTATTTCCGCGTATGTGGGCGTTGCTGATCTCTAGCCGCTTCATCGTGTCCTTGGCATTGATCCAGTCTATCGAGACGTGCACTGCGCTGTCAGTGTCTTCATCCACGACCACGACCTTATCGTTGAGCTTCGTGTCCAGTTCGCAAGCGACATGCACGCCGAGACGCCTGTCGAGTCGATCTCCTTTTCATCCATTACCGGCTGTCACTCTATCATTTCAAACCAACGTGGCTAGTCGAAATCTCCATCTCTCTCTCTCTCTTCATCTATTGCTGCTGCTTGAGCATCTGCTGCTGCGTGTACTCCCACAACAAAATCGCGCCGCTCACGTGCACGTTGAGCGAGCGGATGAGTCCGAACTGCGGGATCTCCACGCAGACATCCACCATCTGCAGCACGTCCACGGGCACACCCTCCTTCTCCTTGCCCAGCACGATCACGATCTTCTCGGGGAACTGCACCGACGACAGACACACGCTGGACGACGTCTGCTCCAGCGCCACGATCGTGAACCCTTCGCTCTTCCACTTCTGCAGCGCGCGCACGAGCTCGCCCTGGTCCGGACGCACCTGCTCGATCGGCATCCACTTGTTCGCCGTCACGCTGATCACCGAGAACGTCTCGTCCTCGCACACGCGCAGGTTGGGCACGATGAGCTTCTGCGCGTTGAAGATCTCGCACGTGCGCGCGAGACCCGCGAGGTTGGGCGTCTTGTCCACGAGACTCGCGCACAGGATCACCGGCTGGCGGCGTTTGTTGCGCACGTTCACGTCCACGATCTCGCCGCGCTCCTGCATCGCCACGGGCAGCACGCTCTCGTCCAGCAGGATCGCGCTCGTGTCGATCTTGCGCTGGACGTTGAGACTCGCCATGGCTGTCGGTGCAGACGCTGTGGCAGGAGTAGCAGCAACGACCGTAGTCGCTCGTCCAGGGGTGTCTTCGACAAAGTTCTCGCGCTGGAACTGCGCGTGCAGCTCGTTCATCGCGTCCTTGAACTGCGCGCTGAAGAGCAGCACGTCGTCCGACGGGAAGAGCTCCAGGAACTCGTTCACGGCGGCCGACGACAACACGCCCAGCAGCGAGCACTCGAACTCGGGCTGGAACTTGCTCATCTGGTTCAGCTGCCGCCGGTGCATGCGCTTGCACTCCTTGTTCTGGCTCAGGAACGACGCCGTCTGCCGGAGGAACTGCAGGTTCTTTGGGCTATCTGAGCCAACTTGCTGCTGTTCGTGCTGGTGCAAATACCGAGGCAGCACGATCGCGAGCATGAACTGCACCAGAATGCGTGTGTGGCCGTGCGACGAGTTGAGCCACGGGAGCATGGACTCCACCAGCAAAGTGCAGAGCTCGTGGTCACTCTCGAGCTGCGCATCCAGGCGGTTGTAGACTGCGTAGCCCGCGACCAAGAGCAACGACGCGCCGACCTGCGGCATCAGGTTGTAGTTCTCCATGAGCGGCACCATGTACTTCTTGATCGTGACGCTCGGGAACCGCAGCAGCAGGCGCATCGCGAAGATCTCCATGTAGTAGCGCATCGCCGGCAGGTGCGGGAACACGAACGCGCGCCAGACGAGGTCGTTCACCGTGTCGACCATGTCGGCGCTCACGTGCTTGCTGAGCACACAGAGCG
This sequence comes from Globisporangium recalcitrans, assembly GCA_023333815.1. Lineage (NCBI taxonomy): Eukaryota > Oomycota > Peronosporomycetes > Pythiales > Pythiaceae > Globisporangium > Globisporangium recalcitrans. The sequence continues at coordinate 1,980 of JAASFO010000024.1, forward strand.
CCTGCCAGCAGCGGATCTTCTTGCCAAAGCCGTCGCTGTTGAGCATGTGCTGCTTCTTCCACTCTTCCGTCAAGTTGAGCTCCAGCAGGCGCAGGATGAGCTCCTGGAGCAGCTGCTGCTCGCTCGAGTCCTTCACCGCGATGTCCACGCTCATCTCGTCCAGCAGTGACAGGATCACGAGGCGCACAAACTTGTTTTTCGCCAGCAGCCCGCTGGTTCCAGGCGGCGCACCCATATTCTTGTCGTCGCTGCTGCTGGTCAGCTGCTCTTTCTCGTCGATCACCGGCTCTTTGTAGAGCAGCAGCGCGACGATCTCGTCCACAAACCAGAGCGCGGACTGCGGCATCGCGCGCCACACTTGGTTCAGGCGGCAAGCCAAGTGGAAGATCACGTTCGGGCGGTGCACTTGGCCGAACCGCATGAAGCGGTCGAACCAGCGCTTCGTGGTCGCGTCCTTGCCGCTGCTCAGCTCCGGCGAGAGCAGGAATGCCGGCTGGAAGAGGCAGTAGACAACTGCGCGCGTCAGGATGTCGGGCTTCGCCTTGCACTCGCTGTACTCGCCCCACACCGAGTGGTACAAACTGTCGAGGCGCTCGTCCCGGTCCTCGGCGTTTACGAAGCTGGACGCAAGCTGCGTGAGCGAGAGCGAGAGCACTTGCACCATCTCGTAGAGCACGAGCGGGTCGGCGCCTGCGGCCGGGAGCGCGTCGAGGCACGCAGTGAAGACGCGGTTGAGCAGCTCCGTTGGCACGTAGGACGACGCGAGCAGCACGCTGTGCATCAGCGTCCACTTGCTGACAAAGTACTGGACATTGCAGCGCGCGTAGTGCTTGCTGCCGCTGTCCATGCTCGCGTTCAGCCGCGCAGAGAGTAGCAGCGGGAGAGTGGTGTGACCCTGGAGAGCCTGCAGCGAGTCCAGCGCCTTGGATCTGCTCGACACAATCGACAGATAACGGATCGCAAGCGTCTGCTCGCTGGCACTCACGCGTGCGGACATCTCGGCGGAGATCACGCTCTTCACCGACTCGCAGATGGCGTCCAGCTCGTCCATCGCGCGGAGATCGCCGTCTCGCTCCATCTTGTAAGTGGCCATTTGCGCCACGACCAGCGCGGTGGCTGCCAGCAAGTCGACCTTGTCTTCTTTCTCGCTGGCTTCATCGAGTGCGTCTTCGAACTCGTCCTGGCTGGTTTCTTCTTCTTCTTCCTTAGTGAGGCGACTTTGGATCCACCGCTTGGACGCCTGCAAGCCGATCTCGAAGAGCGACCTGTAGCTAAACACCGAAGATGTTGATGAGCTCTCTTTACCACCAGCAACTCCATAGAAGCTGCGCGGCTTGAACGAAAACACAAAGTGCGCGCGAATGGCTTTCTGACTCGTGAGCTGCGTCACTTGTTCAATCTCTTCCTCGAACTTCCCAACCAGGTGCAGCAGCTTGAGTGCGTCGACGTCGTCATCAGGAAGACGCGCATGCACAAGCCGAGCGAGTGGCGTCTGGAGCTCCACCTCAACTGGCAGATGCAAACTCGAAGTTCCAGCAGCAGCCGCCTCTTTGACGTCAGCGGTGAACAAGAGCAAGCGACTGAGATGCGCTGTGCCGAGCACTTTGGCGCTGTTGATGTTCTCGTCCTCTTGCTCCTTCGCCTTGCTCAAGTATCGCGACAGCGCAGCTTCCATCAACGACACAAAGATACCATCTTTGATGGAATCTTGTTGCGGCGACTGTGGTCGGAGCCACTGGTGAATGGCGCGGTACGTGGCTCCGTCCACTCCAATCACATTGTTCAGCGGCAGCACCAACAGAATACTCGCGAGCGAGTACAGCGAGTGGGCTGAGATGTCCGTGAACCCGCCCGTGAGCGCGTCCACGAGTGCGCGCGTGATCTTGACGCGGATCGACTGCGGGAACGAGCGCATGACGCGGAACTCCATGATCATGCGCAGTCTCTCGACGGCGTCTTCGTCCAGCAGGTCTTCGCCAGCGACTGCAGGTTCTTGCACCGCAGTCTGCAGACTCGCGTTGCAAAACACCTCGAGCATGCTGAGCAGCGCTTCTGGGGAATGACCCGCAGCGCCACGTCCAAAGATGGCTTCGTGGACTGCATCGACAAAGCTCTTCATCAAGCCATCGGTAGTTGTTGACGAGGACTTGGCGTTGTTCTTTCCCAGCTTGAGCTCGAACGACAAGTACCCAGACAGGAACTCGGAGATCACCTTCTGGAACGCCTCTTTCGTCGAGCTCTTGTACATCTGCGGGTCGTTGAACGAGCGCAGCAGGTGCTCAAACACGAACGAGCGGAAACTCGCACTGCACGCAAACGACGAGTCCACATCGATGGTGACGCTCTCGCCCTGACTTCGATGCTTGTGGATCGTTTCTTCCGTAGCGCGCCACTGGTGCAGACACGTCTCCATGAAGGTCGACATGAACATGCGGCGCACGATCGGGTTCTCGTGGCAGAAGACGCGGATCAGCAGCGACTGGACCCAGTCAAAGGAGAGCTTGACTGGCCACGACGACGAACCACCTTGGGATGGCTCTGCATTAGCAGCAGGTTGGTCGCCATCAACGCGAAGCACCACGAGCGAGGACTCGATCAGGAACGTGACCTGCGGCCACACTTGCTCAATCAGATGCTGCTGCTGGTGCATCTGGATCACCTCGGACGCCGTGATGAAGCTCTGCCAGATCTCGAGCGCTGCTCGTGCTGGCGCTCTCTTGGACTTGGTGGAGGAGTCGGACGTCTCCTCTGCCTGGAGAGCGTAGTGCGTGAACGCAATGTTGAGCAAGTACATGCCCTGCTTGCGCAGCAACGGGTCGACATTCGCGAGCGCGAACGCGACGATTTCCTGCAGCCCGCTCTCGCGCATGAGCTCCGGGTCGCTCGGCAGCACGAGGCAGAGCAAGTACATGAGGTTCGCGATGCTCTTGCTCCGGTCGTGCTTGACGACGCGCCACGCGTCGACCGCGATGGTCGTCAGCTCTTGCGCCAGCGCGGGGGCGATGCGCAACAGCGCGGGCACGAGCTGGATCGCCACTGCGCGCAGAAACAGCGGCGACTTGTCGAAGCTTGCGATCGCGCGCGCGCAGATGTGCTTGGTCTGTGTGGTGATGACAGCAGCAGAGGACGACGACAGCTCTCCATCGAGAAGCAACTGCAGCACGCCGCACAGCGAGCCGAAGCTTACGCTCTGCTCTTCGGCCGCGCCAGTTGAGCCGCCACCAACGCGTTGCTCCGCACTTTCTGTTGACGGCTCGTCGACGAGAAGCGAGTGCACTTCCGATGCGAGTTTCTCGGTCATGGCAGCGCCGCTCACGCGCACGATCTGCTTGAGCATCGCGAGCGCGACCGCGTGCACTCGCGCATATCGCTGGCGGCGCAAGAGCGGCAGCAGCAGCTCGTCCACGACTCGATCCCATTGCGCAGCCGCCATTGGTGATGGTGATGCTGCCAACGCGCCAGAAAGAACGCGCTCGTTCTCTAGAAACTGCGCCAAGAGCTTCGCGACCACGACCAGCGAGAAGTGGAATTCCTGCGCATCCTCCGCGAGCTTGCTCTGCAGCGGCAGCAGCAGCGTCAGCGCGTCTTCGCTGCTCGCCGTGAACATTTGCTGCAGCTGCTCGTCGCTCAGCGCCGCCGCCAAGCCCATCGCGACGAGCTCGTACTGCGTCTCGTCGTCTGCGCTGCGCTGCACATCACCACTCGCTGCTACTGCTGACACTGAGCGCTGGCGCCAGCGACTCCACGCGGTCGAGAGCTGCGCGGCGACGAGCGCCGTCGTCGTCGTCGCTAGAGAGCCATTCGCCGCCATGCTGCACACTCGGTTGCTTGGCTGCTTGATTTTTGGAAATGAACTGTTGCGTCACAGCCATTACAGATATTCACTCTCTGCCATTGGCGAATAAAGAGGCTATTTTTGGCATTCGATATGCCTGATTGGCCGTAAATGTCGAATGGCTCCAATTTTCATTTTGCCATTTCGTCCAGCCACTAGAACGACACAAAAGCTAAAGCAAGCCAAGTGCTGACTGATCCACTCGCGTCCTCTTTACAAGAAGCCGCCCACTGACGCCATGCACTTCTGTCCCTCCTGCGGCAACATCCTGCTCGTCGAGCCTGACGTGAGTGCTCTCTGTCCTCCCTCTCTACTCGCTCTGCTTGCCTTGTTATCAGAGCTGCAAAAGCGCCAAACACCGGGTTGGGAATGAATGAACGAGCACCAGCGAGGAAGTATGGTCTAACGCGCTGTCGTGTCGCTCTTTTGTGTGCTGTCGTGGTCTGCAGGCCGACGGCATGCGCTTCTTCTGCCAGACGTGCCCGTACCTGTTCCAGATCAACGAGAAGGTGGAGAAGAAAGTGCCGCTGCAGCGCAAGCAGGTGGACGACGTGCTCGGCGGCGACGAGGCATGGGAGAACGTCGACCAGACCGAGAGTGCGTCCTTCATCCCTCGTCTCCTAGCTCTTGCTCTGTCTTCGCGTACTTACTCGCTGTCTCTCGTTTCGCTTTGGATGCTCTTTCTCTTACCAGCGCGCTGTCCGCACTGCGAGCACACGAAGGCGTACTTCATGCAGATCCAGATCCGCTCGGCCGACGAGCCCAGCACCACGTTCTACAAGTGCGTGCAGTGCAAGAAGCAGTGGAACGACAAATAAGAAGACTCCGCGCACACCTAATAGAGCCATCGCATGCATTTTCTGTCCTCTCCGAAACGACGAAGCTGATTGTGTGCCTGACTACTCGCTGTGTGAAGTGTATCTCGAACGGTCTCTCTCTCTTTCTCTCTCTCACTCTCAATTGCTGTTGTGCGCCTGACCGGGTCGCCGCTGGTAGCGCCGGCAGTTGTCGCACGTGCCCTTGCAGTCGTCGCGGTTGAACGTCTGGCCAAAGTACGACACCAGCAGCTTGCGCCGGCAGCTCGTGTTGTCCTCGCAGTACTCAGCCATGGCCGCGAGCTTCTCCATGTGCACGGCGCGCGTCTTGGCGGTCATGCCCTTCGACGGCATGTACAGGATCGAGCGCATCTTGGAGATGTCGCGGCTCGAGTAGAACAGCGCGCACTGCGAGGGTTTGCCGTCACGCCCCGCACGCCCGGCCTCCTGGTAGTACCCTTCCATGGACTTGGCGACCGAGTAGTGGATCACGTAGCGCACGTCCGCCTTGTTGATGCCCATGCCGTAGGCGATCGTGGCGCACACGACGCTCACCTGGCCGTTCTGCCACGCCTCCTGCACCATCTGGCGGTCCGTGTTCGACTGGCCCGCGTGGTAGAAATCCGCGCGCACGCCGTGGTCAAAGAGGTAGTTCGCCACGTCCTCGCACTCCTGCTTGGTCATGCAGTACACGATCCCCACCGCGTCGTGCTTGAAGGACGTCGTGATGAGGTTGCGCAGCGCTTCGAGCGCTTTCATCTCCTGCGGCGGCTTGTCGATCACCTCAAAGCTCAGGTTCGGCCGGTTAAAGTTCATCGAGAAGACGAGCCCCTTGGTGATCTTGAGCGATCTCTGCACGCCCTGGATCACTTTCGGCGGTGCGGTCGCAGTGAGCGCCATGAGCGGCACGTCCGGGAACCGCGTCTTGAGCAGACCGAGCTTCATGTAGTCGGGGCGAAAGTCGTGCCCCCACTGGCTCACACAATGCGCCTCGTCGATCACAAACCGCGCGAGCATTCCCTAATCACAACGAATGCATGATGGCCACTGTCAGCGCAATGCTTTGGACGACTGATAAGAACAGAGAGTTTCGTCCACGCACGTTTTGGTGCAGAATCTCGAGCAGTTCGATCATCTCCGCCGAGTTGCTGAGCTTCTCGGGCGTCACGTAGAGTAGCTTGAGCGACGGTCGCTTCCTCCTGAGCTCCTGCGTGATCGCTCGTCGCAGGATGATCCCCGTCTGGCTCGAGAGGTACCCCGCCGGGATGCCGCACTGCGGGTTGCGGATCAGCGCCGTGACTTGGTCCTGGATGAGCGAGAGCAGAGGGGACACGACGATCGTCACGCCCGGGGTAAGCACCGCAGGAAGCTGTTTGAAGCATAGCAGACAGATAAACAGCGTGAGAACTCAGTTCCAGTGGTGCAGACACGATGAAAGGAGAGGCACGCGTACCTGGTAGCAGAGACTCTTGCCGCCGCCCGTGGGCATGAGCACGAAGACGTCCTGCTTCCGCATCGTGGCCTCGATCACCTTGCGCTGGTTCTGGCGGAACCCGTCGTTGCCAAAGATCGCCTTGTTCGCGCGGTCCAGCAGATCTTTCCCTGGCGTCCACGCTGTTGCTGGTGCACTCCCGCTGCTCTCCCTGTTGCTAAAGAACGCGTTCGCTGTACTGTGTGCTGCTGTTGTATCCGACACCGAGTAGCGCTGTTGCGGCTGCTGCTGCTCATTCGGCCTCATGCGCTTCCGCGACGACCACTCTGGACTATGGTCGTCCGCTATGTCCACTGTGCTTGGTAGACTTGATCCTGGATGTGTTGCTGTCGCTTGTGCCTGTGAGTTGCGCCTTCGGTGTCGGCTCCCCGGTGCGCCTGAAGCAGCAGCACCAGCCGCGACGGGTCGTGACTGCTGAATCAGATCCAGCGCTGTTGTGCTTGCTGCTGCGGAAGCAGCATACGCATTCTCCTTCTCTTCATCCTCCAGGACAAAGTCGTCGTCTGTGTCGTTGTCAAAACCATCAAAATCGTCATCGTCGTCCTCGTAAAATGCGCGCCGCTTGCTGTCGCCGCCACCGCCACTCGCCCGCGTCGCGCGTCTCTTTCTACTGCCGCTAGTGCTAGAACCAGCACCAGTGCCAGCAGCGTCGGTCGTGAGGTCGATCTCTTCGGGCATCGTGGGGTTCGCCTTGAGCACCTGCGCAGCGGTCTGGAAGTGCGTCGAGATGGGAACGAAGGAAGCGCCGCCTTTGCGCGCCGTCCCCATCGCTACGGAAGATGGAGTGGAGAGTGTGGAGCACACAGGCACACACAGCTAGATAGAGGAGGCTGAGCTCACAGAAAGGTGTCGAATGAAGCGCTTGTCGAAGCGGTCGTTGAGGTCTGTCGCTTTGCTCACTTGCAGCTTGTCTGGCGCACTTTCTTGACTGAGCTGCAGAAGAGAGCGCCAAAATGGCTCTTCTCCTTCTCTATTGGCTGGAAAGGGGTGTTCTAGACACTTATTGGCTAAAAACATGGCAATAATTGTCTTGGGAAGCAAAGGAGATTTGATTGATGGCAAGCAAACTGTCAACGAAGACTATGGCGGACGAGCACTCGTACGACAGCTGGGGCAGCGCGAGCGAGCGCTTCGCCGATGGCTTCATCTGCATCGGCATCGACCTGGGCACCACCAACTCCTGTTCGTACACCCGTCGCTGCTGCTGTCCTTATTGTGTGTGTTTGGCTGCGCGCTGACTGCTCTCCTCTGCGCGTTCGACCATTCAGGCATCGGCATGTGGCACGTGGAGCGCAACCACGTCAAGATCCTCAAGAACGCCAAGGATCGCAGGCGCACCACGCCGTCGGTCGTGCGCTTCAACCCGGAGAGCGAGCACCAGTACGAGGTCGGCCACGACGCGATCGCCAAGGAGACCGAGCCAGTGGGCAACACGATCCGCTCGATCAAGCGGCTCATGGGGCAAAAGTAGGGACGTTGTCGCTGTTAAAGCGTCCTTGTCTCGTGTACCTCGTGAATGGGGCTCTGACGTTTGTGTGATGCGTATGCTTGCCTCTGCAGATATACGAGCAAAGCGGTGGAGGTCGCCAAGTCGTTTGGCACGTACAAGATCGCCGCCACGAAGCAGGGCAGCGCCGCCGTGCAGGTCGTGCGCGCGCAGAAACTCGTGACTGTGGAGCCGGAAGAGGTCTCGGCGTGCATCCTCTCGGACATGAAGGCGTCGGCTGAGGCGTACTTCGACAACAAGCGCATCGACAACGTCGTGATCACTGTCCCAGCGTACTTCAACGACTCGCAGCGCAAGGCGACGATCACGAGCGCGTCCATGGCGGGTTTCAAGGCGATCCGCCTGATGAACGAGCCCACAGCGGCGGCGATGGCGTACGGACTCTTCGTCGCGGGCACAAAGATGGTGGTCGTGTTCGACTTTGGCGGCGGCACCCTCGACGTGTCGCTCATGAGCATCCAGGACGGAAAGTTCGAAGTGCTCGGCATCGGCGGGGACACGAACCTCGGCGGCGAGGACCTCAACAACGTGATCGCTGACCACCTGATCGAGCTTTTGCACAAGCACCACGACGTCCCGCGCGCGAAGCTCTCGATGACAGACATGATCCAGCTGAAGACGCAGGCTGAGCAGGCGAAGATCGCGCTCTCGAGCGACGACAGCGCCGAGATCGAGCTGCGCAACGTTGCGGGCGTGCCAGCGTTCAAGTACACGCTGACGCGCCACAAGTTTGAGCAGCTCGGCGAGTCGGTCTGGAAAAAGTACGGTGTGCCCCTCGCATCAATTGCTGTCCATGAGTCTTGCTGGTGTGCTGCTGCTCACCATCGCTGTGCTGGCTGTGTATCTCCTTGCTGCAATACGAAACAGGTGCCTTCGCATTGCCAGCAGCGTCCTGAAAGAAGCGGAGGTCGATACCGCGGATGTCGACGAGGTGGTGATGGTGGGCGGCTCCACGCGCATCCCGATCCTGCGCACCAAGATCTCCGAGTTCTTTGACGGAAAGGTGAGACTTGTGAATGCAAGCTCATGTTAGTTGGGGTGTCGAGGGCGATGTTCATCCACACCGCGCTGACTTGTTGCTTGTCCTCCGACAGGAACTGTGCATGTCTGTGAACGCCGACGAAGTGGTGTGCGAAGGCGCTGCGATCCAGGCGGCGATCCTGAGTGGCATGGACCGCCGCGTGTTCCGCGACGTGCTCATGATGGACGTGATCCCGCTGCCGATCGGTCTTGAGACCCACGACGGCAGCATGGAAGTGATCCTCCCGAAGAACTCGCGCATCCCCGTGTCGCTCACCAAGTACTTTCAGACATTTGAAGACAACCAGCGCGGACTCACGGTCGAAGTGTACGAGGGCGAGCAGGAGGTCGCGAAGGAGAACGACCACATCTGCTACTTCAACTTTGTGCTGCCGCGCGACAAGATCGGCAAGGCGGGCGAGTTCGCCCACCCGGTGACGTTCACGATGAACGCGAGCGGAGTGCTGCAGGTGCAGGCTGGGATCCACCATGACTCGGAGGAGAAGCCGATGTCCAAGACCGCGATCTACCTCATGGTCGCGTACATAGTGGCGCTCTTCGCGTTCTACGTGTTCTTCCGAATCTACTTTGCGCCGGAGCGAGACGTGACAATCGCCACCTAGATGTTTGTTTTCTAAGACTTTCACAAAAGTGGACAATAGAGATCGAGGATGTGTATTCGTCTCGAAAATGCTGTGAGAGAGCGAAAGCCAGCTTGTGACCTTACAGCGCGTTTCTGAAAGCCTCAAGATCACTCGAAGTCGAGCTCGATAGATATGCTTTGAGACGGCTCCACCTCCCGTCATTTGAGTTCTCCGAATCAGAACTGTGGTCGATTCGGTCGGAGAGACGACGAGCGTCCGGATGGAACTCAAAGTACAACTCGACTGCAGTCGACGCAGCTTCAAGTCGCTTTTCCGTGATTCTGTCAACAAACAAAAGAGCGTCAACTTCCGAGAACCACTCACGCAATGGAAGAGATTTGCACAAGTAGCACTTACAGAATCGCAAGAAGGCGATCGATCTTGCCCGTGGCGGCGAGGAACTCAATGAAGCCCTGCTCGAATGGGGTGTTGAGTAGATCCGAGTGCCCATCTCGCTTCAGTGCCTCAGCGAATGCGCCTTGCACCAGGCGGAACTGCTCGGCAAACTCGGTTTCTTCGTTCCCCACGTCGAAATCCTCGTCCTGGTCTCCGTTGAGAAAGCAGGAAGTGTCCAAAAGCTCTCTCAAAACAGGCATGTACGCGCCGGCTTGGATGATCCGCATCAGAGCTTCGAATCGCGTGAGCGGCTTCGGAATGACCATGGCGCAGCGCACAGCGAGTCCGAAAAAGTCTAGGTTTCTTAGGATCGCTTCGCCATCCCTTTCTCTTTCGGCAATCTCTGTGAGATCGCGAAGGTGAATGACGAAAACCGTGACGTCTATTTGGTCGAGGAACGGACACTTTTGAAGTAAAGTCACCATGTGCTCGAGTTCCTCGCGCACGTCTTGAACTGGAAATCCTCCAAAGCACAAATCCTTCGGGTCACCCACGTTGGGTGACTCATGTTCGTCAGCGCTCGCAGATTGGGATGTGGTGAGGTCGCACAGCCCTCCACCCTCGATACCAAACTGCGTCGACTGGGATGGAGCGCTTTTCAGCTTCAGCAGGGGTTGGAGGAGAACGTATTCCCAAATTCGACTCCCGCTGTCGAATCCGCGGACGAACGGTTTCTTGCTTAGCGGCTCCAAAATGCCTGATAGCGATCGCACCATTTTGAGATTCATCATGCTGGACAGCACAGTCTCCCACAAGTCCGCAGACTGGACATTGAAGTCCAACAGCAATCGGCTCGCACAGCGCAAAATCCACGAGGTGTGCGCAGAGTACTGTCGAAGCATGCTACGAACCAAGGCATCTTTATCAGCTTTCAGCAAAAATGCGATGTCATACGGCATTCGATGCTCCTCGAACGCCACCATGTGGGAGCAGTGTCTTGTATAGTTGACGAGATCCCGGAAGAATGGCTCGGAGCTCGTTAGCTGATACTTTGACAGCAAAATGCTCGCCACGAGGGGTTGGTGCAGCTGGGAAAGCCGCAATACCACTCGTAACGCTCGCAGCTTTGCTCGGAAGGTTACTCCCGCCCTTGGCTTCACATCCTTCGCGAATCGAATGAGAAACTCGAACAGCTCCTCGCAGCTTGAGCTACTCGCTTGCGCACACCTCACTGCAACAAAGATGACTCGCTTGGTGTACTCGTCGTCCCTGCGTTGCATTTTCTCGTCCTCAAGCATCTCGAAGATGCATTCGCTTGGAGGAGTGTTGCTGACGCGAAGAATAGCGTCTTTGACGAGCCATTCGTTGATCAACTCTCGGCGAAGCTTGTTTGCTGGGACTTTTAGCAGTTCTGCAATGCGGTCTGCCGCTTCATGGAGGTTTCCACGGTTGTCTTCGTACGCTGTCAAGGAATAACGCCGATAGAGTTCGAAGAAAAGCTCCGTGGGTTGAATGATCAGGTGCAGCAGCTCGTACTTCTCTTCATCCTCGGCGGTCGATCTCAGTCCTCTTTCGTCTTCGAAAAGTGCTTCGCGCAAGATGAGCTCCACTTTTACCCGCAGCATCTTCGTCTCAAGTCTGGTCAATGCCTCAACTCCTGTGAAAGTTTGCTTGTCGGCCGTTCCTTCATTCTTGTCACTCGCATCAATCTTGCCTGATTCCGCTGATGTTAGCGCGAACTCGAGAGCTTTCATCTTTTCTTCGCCGAATGGAAAGTTCTCTGCCAGCCATTCTCCAGCAGTGACTTTGTTCTCGGTATCTGTCAGGCGAGACAGGATTCCATGAAAGACTTCAAACTGAGGGGTTGAGTCAGGATCCACGGCTTTACCCCCGTCACCAGAGGAAAGGGGGCGTAGATACGTTTGCACCAGGTTCTTCAATAGCAGCATCTGCAACTCGTCCGTCTGAAGTCGAAGTGGTCCAGCAAGCTCAAACAGCGTCCCGAAGTTGTCCTTGTTCAGAAGTTGGGACAGCACATCTCGAGGCTTCGCAATCAGATCGTGGAATGACACTTGGCCAGAAAGACGCAGCATGTGACTCTTTCTCGTCTCCTCGTGCTCGATTCCGTCCTTAGCTGCTGCCTTTCGTGCTTGGGCTGCAGCATGGGCGTTCAGAGTGTGAAGCACTTCAACCCGCCTTTCCACTTCATCCTTGTCGGGGTACTTTGTGTTTTCCAGCAGAAGCCGGAAGACAAACATCAGCCGGTTGTAATCGAGACCAGAAATCCTCGGAATGCTCTTGAGTAGCAACGAGACCAGATGCTGCTCGTGAATGTCTTCCAACACGCCGACAATCCTGTCTTGATACTCGAGGTCGTCAGTCGAGTCGCCTTTCTTCAGCAGCAGAGCCTCGACATACGCGAGGGACGGATAATTATCGTCGATCTGATAGTGTCGCGTGAATTCGAGAACCGTGTAGAAGTCGTAATTGCTCTTGAGAATCAGTGCTGGCACGAGTCGACGAATGTACGCGAGATCTCGGCGCTCGCTTTGGAATGCCTTGTGGTCGCACTCGATCCCGAGCAAGTTCAAATAGTGCCACCATCGTGCGTTCCCTTCGAGCTCGACACATTGATGGAGAAATGCGATCTGCTGCCATGCTCGAGCTGCGTCGGACCCGATTAGTGCGAGCTGTTGAAATCGATTGAAGTCTTTTGCCACATTCTCTCGTGAGATTTGCCTCTTGAAGGCATTGAAAGCATCCACTTGCTCCAGTGTCAGCATCAGCCTATCATAGCAGCAGCGATTAGTGCGAGTCCAGAACACACAAGCAAACCAAGGCAACCAAGGCTTGAAGTATCAATCCACCTACCCGAGAGCGAAGTAGTTGTCAATGTCCTGGGACTGAAACACCGTAGAGAGGAGTTTCGCCACTTGAGATTGGACAACACTGATGGCGTCGTCTGGTAGCGCTCGCATCGACAGCAGCACTTTCAAACTCAAAAGATCCGAGTTGTTCTCGACCAAAAATGAGACATAGCGCTTCGATGAAATCGCGTCACCCGGTGCATCAGAGCTGACGAGAGCCTTGTGTTCAGCGACAGCAAAACGTGTCGCAAGGCGCATTGCGTCGGAGCTGGGCAGCACGCAAGCGTCTCCACGAAACCACCTAGTGTACAACCTCCATTTCGCCCATGTGTCGTCGCCTCGTTCGTTCCCACCGAGGTTAACCTGAGTCGTGCGGAGCACCTCGTTCAAGAGAACGGCGTTCTTCAGAAGAACAAACGTCTCCTCAAAGGAGTCCATTTCACAGACACAAATTGAGTACCGAAGAAGCTCCAGAGAATACATCGGCGCTTGCATTCGCGCAGTTTGCGATGGTGTCTGATGCTGGGTCTGGATTCTCGGGAGGCTGTACACTTCGTCCACGTGTGTGGCCGTGTACCAAGAAATGGACATGGATATACTCTTCAGCGTCTCCGCAGATTCAAGCCTCGATGGCACACTCTCCAGTGGACGACCTCCGGATGCAGATACTTCTTGACCACGAAGGAGAGTAGTTCCATGCGCGTTTTCGCCACGTCGTCGGGAGAACAAGTCCCGCGAGTAGCGAACGGCACGAAGAATGCATCCATTCTGGGCAGCTAGTTGAGCAACCATAGATCGGTACTTGTTGGGCGAAATACCAGCACTTGATGCGAATCTGTTCAGGTTGGAAGTATACTGGGCACGACGCTCATCTTGTTGCTTCCCATCGTACTTCAGTGAGCTCGCGGCGCTCCCTGCCGCTCCAGCCTCGCAGCGCGATCTCTTCAAGTCCCCGACATCTGATAGCTTCTCGTCGCCTAGCCACCCAGCGGCACGTTTCTTGCCTTTGCCGCGAGATACGCTCAGCGTTGTCTGGGCAGGCGTGGGATCGCGCACACCACTTTCATCGACAGCAATGTCATCGTCACCAAAGAGAAAATCAGGTTTCATAAGCCCCTTCACCTTTGCCTCCATGCGATCAGGGTCTCGAAGAGTCGATACTGAGAGCAGCACCTTGTGTTCAGTCTCGATGCGTTGCAGCTTTTGCAGATCTGCCAAGAGCTTCTCGTTCAGGACGAAGTCCGGATTTGCGACGTAGGATAGAGCGCCTTCATTTTGCGTTGAAGCGGCATACTCGTGGAGAGACTGAAATTCAGGCAGGAATCCAGCCACCATGGCTGTAACGAAGCCCAGAACAAACGATGTCGAACCTTCTTCGTCTGGAATCCCCATATCGCCAATCCTGGCTGGATCAAACGAAAGAGGATCCAAACTTGGGTCTTTTTGCTGCTCCTCCATTTCGAGCAGCGCCAACCCAAGCTCCACGACTTCCTCCATGAGTGAGATCAAAAGCATCGCACTCGAGGAGATGTCTTTTCGCTTCTTCACGTGGTTCAGAGCATCCATTGATTTAGCAGCTCGCGAAGAGATCTCACTCGCAAGCCCAGTATTCAGCGACCTTGCGTCGGGTCCGGGTGGAAAAGTCAGCAAATTCTCGATAAACTGAACCGCTGCACGATCACAATGAAGATGGCTGTATGCGTCAACAAGCCGCATAGCGTCGTCTAAGGCGGACGCTCGATAAATTTGAACGAGAATGTGTCCCAGTAGCCGGGACGCATTTCGAGAGTCTGCGATATTGAACTGCTTCACGCCATACGCCATCAGCATGTCTTGAATCTCCATCAATCGGAAGTGTTCTTGGATCTCCTCTTGTCGAACTGATTCCCATCCCGTTGCGCTTAATTGTGCATACTCCTTCAACTCTTGGGAATACGGGGGAAGCACCGACCGAAACAGCGCCAGCGCAGCATCTGCTCGAACCTTGATGCTATCGATCGAATCCAGCACAACAAGGGCTCGCGCTTCTTCCGTCGATTTTGGGGTGCGAATCGAGTCTGCAAGCTCCGTCACGTAGTCCCGCAGCACTTTATCGGGATGAGTTTTGGAGTACTGGAGATATTTCTTCACATGGCTCTCGATATCTTCACGAAGTTGCTCAGGCGACAAAACTCGGTCCATCATGCTCATCGCGATTGTGGAAGGAGTCTCGTCCGCAAACAGTTGCAGCGAGATCTTGAACTGATGAGCATCTGCTAGATGCTTGATGTGCTGAAGACTGGTCTCTAACTGCTCGAGGCTTTGAAACACGTCAAGACGGCTTTCTTCTTCGTGCCCGGTCGTGTCGGCATCGGGAACTTGAGCTCGGGGTGTCTTACCCAATGCATGCACTTTGTACTCAAAGAACGTGCATGCAGCACTGTCTTCTCCACCAGTCGATTTCAACAACCCACTCAGTCGAACTGCAGTCGAAATGTCACCTCGTTCTGCAGCTCTTCGAGCTCGGATGAAGAGCCACTGCGCGAAATCATGGAGCAGCGACGCGGGATCGTTGCTTTGATCCTCAGTTGACTCTTCGACGAGCTTGATGATCGCTGGGAGTAGTTCTCGCTGAATCCATTTTTCATAGACAGCAACTGGCAGCGACGTCGGGAGCCATCGCAAAAGCTGCGGGATGCTGCGAACCACGCTGTCGTCCAAATGTCGACTCCACAGGATCATGACAGATCGCATCGCTCCCTTCTTCACATAATATTCCATCATGCTCAGCAGATCAGTGTTCCTGAACAGAGTCCACTTCTCGTAGAGTGATGATCCATTGTGATCTGCTCGATCCGCAATTGAAGTCAGCAACAGCTGAAATGTGGTCCACTGGTACGACAGTTCGCTGATCCGGTCACAACACTCCATAATCTTGTCTGGCACTCGATATGCTGGATATTCTGCCGAACTCTCTTTCCGAAGATGGCGAGCAAGCGCAAGCAGATGCGCCAGTACCGATCGAGACTCGTCTTCCTGATTTCCGATCGTGCTGCAGCACAACTCCAGTTGCTCCATGAACTCGAATACTCCATCCCCGTCTTGAAAGCTTGAGATGGGTGTCTCCGCCAACGATTCAGCAAGGGAGACGAGATCAGCATGCTTTGTACTATCAGTCGCCAATGACAGTGTTGTGCTGGTTGGCGAACTATTTCTTGAATCTCGTGACTGCTCTTCTTGTTTCCACTCCCAAATCGATATCTTGCGGTTGCTCCGAATCGAGGTGGCGAAGCTTGTGCTTCCATCGCCCCCAGATCTGGAGAGTGTGAGATGCGTCAAGGAGTTCGAACGCGCCAGGGCTGCGTCCACTTCCCACACTGACTGAGCAAGCCACTTCTTTGCTGTCGGACTGTGTGTGACTCTCACGACTTCTAAAACCGGGTATCCTCGATCTCCGCTTGGAAGACGATCGACAGCGATAAATGAAGCAGGTTCGTTGCTGCTTACTGCACTTGAGCTGGTCAGCGTTGCAAAACTTGCAATGCCACCAGTGGCGAGCTGATGCAAGAGAACCATATCCTGCCAATCCCACCTGAACGAGCACAGTCAGTGAAAGTCCGTGCAAACATACGCTATTTCCTTGGCAGCAACGTACCACATCAGCGCGCCACTGCAGGACAACACGACGAGGAACTTCCGGTCCAAGGTGAACTCCATTGCTTTGACGCCTGCAGAAGTCACGAGCGAGCCGTTGTACGACGATAATCTCTGTGCAAAGCCCAAAGTCAGCGCCACGATCGATTAATAGCCGCCTCACGCCTCAGCTGTGATATCACATTTACATCACGCACATCAACAGCAGCTGGCTTGCCGTTCACATCGCGGAGTTTTGCTGTCCACACGCTGAGCGACTGCCCATGATTGGCGATTACGAACTTGAACGTCGACTGAAAGCGATGCGCCTGCACATTAAACAACCAGATGTATACTGTCAGCCTCATGCGCTGCTTGATAGTGCGTGAGTCGGACCAACGTACCAGCAAAATTGATTGTCGGCTGGTGTCCAGGTGTCCAATGTCAGCTTGCTGCACTCGAATTTTCTGCATGATAGACTGCAGCGCGTTTCTTGCATCTCGCTGCAGGACTTGTTCGATGGCAAGTAAGTCCAAATCGCCCAGCCGCAGTGCCACTCCACTTGACGTGACAACAACAAGATCTTGGAGTTCATTGCAGGAATCGGCAGCGATGGCAGTCGCAAACCTCAACGAGACGATTCTGCAGTTCCAATGGAGAAAAGAGCACCATGAGCAGTTAGCGGGGCTTCAGCAATTAGGGTTTGCACTACCAGGTGTGTAACTTACCGATCTTGTCCTCCAGGATTGACGACGGGGTACGCAAACAGAGTTTCGCCGCTGCTCTTGTACAAATGCAAGGCGCCAGAGTCATCTGCGATTGCCAGATAATTCCCGCAGTTGCTGAACACCAGGCAAGCGACCTCGCGTCCAACCGTGATCGCCACATTTACGCTCTCGGAGTTTCCACCGCCCATCTGTTCGCCTTGACATGTTTGTAACTGCGCGCTTGTTTCTTCGCGCATGTGTTTTGTAGCAGTGTGTCGGCATTGCTGCTGATGGTCGACGACTCTGATAACTCTTGGGCTCACCAACACTGCGCTCTTCTCCGCGCGGCCAGCGACCCATTCTTGATCTTCATGCAAAGCGCTCTCAGGCTCAAGAGGCAACTCAAAAACGACGCTCGGGGTGAACTGCAACTGGTGGCCATCGCCCAACTCGACGCTCCGCTGAGCATCACAGGACAAGGCACAACTGCGATAACCACGATGCACACAGCGTGACGGTAGCTTTTACACTCGTATGCATTAGCGCTTGCAACGCACCTCTTCTCGGTCGTCTCTGTGGTCCCACAGCGCCGCCGCCATCGCGTCCTCTGCTGGTTTCCTTCTGCTGCTTGTTTCAGTGCACATAGCGAACATTGCAAGCATCAAACAAACAGACCATCACTCTGCACGCTTCAATTGAAACACAGCCTCGCTCCTGTTAGGTTCGATTCTGTCTTTTGTAAAAAAGGCATTCCCTAAGGTTTTTTTACGACTGTTGTTGGTTTTTACGGGTCTTGAGAGAAAGAGAGAGAGAGAGAGAGAGGGAGTCGAAAAACCCTGCACTCGCTTCGCCGCGCTTCACGCCTCATTCTTCGTTCTTCTGCTGGAAACAAGGCAAGCCACAAAAGACAGACGCCACAACACACAACACCACGCGCAGGTTTTTTCCATCAAGGTTTTACTTGCACCACGAAGCGGCACACACACAGGTTTCGCGCCAAGTTCAAAGATACGGTACTGTCGTGTCACGCCTTGAGTGGCACGCCTCCTCCGCAACGCTGCTGCATTCGTTCCCAGGCGAGGCGATCATGAGCGCCATGACGACGCCGACGAACGGGCTCGGGCAGATGATGCCGGTCGCGCTCGGCCACGACGTGGTCGGCATGGGCGGTCCCACTGGTGCCGGCGGCTCGGGCGACCCGACGCAGTCGCTCAAGAAGAAGAAGCCCGGACGCTCGCCGTCGCAGATCTGGACGCTGCTCACGGACGAGCCGAACCCGCAGCGCAAGAACGCCGCGTCGTGCAAACACTGCAAGCAGCAGGTGCTCTACTACAAGAAGTCGGAGCAGGCGATCCGCCACTTGAAGAAATGCACTGTTTTCCAGAACAGCCAGCACCAGTACGCGTTCATCTCGCAGTTCCAGGACATCCTGCAGATGTACAACCAGAAGATCACGACGAAGATGCCGTCGAAGAAGAGACAGAAAACGTCGGCAGCGGCGGCCGCAGCAGCTGCAGCAGTGAGTAGCGCGTTGGACCAAGCGGCGGTGCACCACGCGCAGGCGATGAACCAGTTGGCGATGCAGCAGGGGATGCCCGACAGCCTCATGGACCCCACCGGGATGGGACTGAAAGACGACTCTGCGAAGGAGCTGAAGCTTCCTGGAAAGGATCGCAAGGGAAAAGGCGGAGGTGGCGGCGCACTGTCGAAGAGCCAACACGAGCGAATGGAAGAGGCGATCGCGATGCACGCGTACGTGACGGGTATGGCGTTTGACGCAGTGGAGGAATGCCATTTGCAGCGAGCGCTCGCGATTTTGCGACCAAACGTGAAGCTCCCGGACAAGAAGCGACTGGAGGGCGACTTGCTGCATCGGTGCTACGATAAAATGCACAAGCAAGTGTGGAGTTACCTGACGGCGAGCTCCACGCGCGTGTGTATCAAGCGTGATGCGTGGTCGAGCATGAACCTGTACAACACGAGCAACCCCGAAGAGGTGTACGTGACGTACATGGCGGCGAACAACGAGAAGCGCTTCTTCCTCGAGTCCGAGAAGATCAACGACGACGGGCAGTACAACTCGATCTTGATCGCGCAGGATATCAAGCGCGTGATGGCTCCGATTGTCGGTTCCGTGAGCGGTGTGGTCACTGGCAGCACGGAGTACCACGCCCGCGCCTGGGAGATGCTGAAAGCAGAATACCCGACCAAGTTCTTCTACGGCTGTATCTCGCACGCGCTGCATCTAGCGATCATGGATATCTTTGGTCCGGAGAAGTCGATCGAGAATGACCCGCGTCGAATGACGCCGCAAGTTCCGATGGATTTCCCTTTCCAGGATTTGGTGGACTTCACAAACAACTGCAACGAATTGCTCTCGTTCTTCAGCAGCTACCAGTACGCACCAAAGTTCAAGATGTTCGATGCGCAGACGCTGCAGACCATGAAAAGCTTTTCTACTGCGTCGCCGACGATGCAGTGGGGCTCGCTTGCTGCGCGTTTTCGAGTGCTGCTGCAAGCGGAAGACATCATCCAGTCGATTGTCACGGACCCTGATTTCATCGCCGCCGCGCCAATGAACCAGCGACCGACGCGGGACTCGATCAAGAACTTTGTGATGAACCTGAACTGGAAGATAACTTTGGAGAAGGCGATCAGCATTCTGACGCCGATTGAGCTGACGCTCTACAAGTTCCAGGACGACAAACCGATCTCGGAAGTGTATTTTGAGTCGAAGCACTTGCTCACGGACTTTGACGCTGTCTTCGGGCTCTCCACCGTGGAACTCGAGTACATCAAGAAGGTCGTGACCGAGCGATGGCAGTACGTGCTCAGCGAAGCACACGGACTGGCGTTCCTGTTGGATCCTCGGTATATTGGCAAGTCAATGACGCGCGAGTACCGTGAGCAGATCGAGGAGCTGATTTTCAACTTCCCAGAGACGGACGCTGACCTTGGTGTGAACGAAGAGCGTAAACGCGCCATCTCTGCAGAGTACACGGACTATGTGATCTACGCCAAGAACCAGCGCGCGAACCGCACGTTCAAGTGGGAGATGCTGGAGAAGGGCAACCGCTCGCCGCTGCAGTTCTGGATGACGGAGGCGGACGACTGGCCGCACCTCAAGTTGCTCGCGCTGACGCTCTTCTCGCTTGCTCCGTCCAGCGTCGCGTCGGAGAAAACGCTCTGCAAGTCGACGCTGTTGCAGTCGAGCCGCCGCAACAAGCTCAGCTTTGACGATATGCGCCGCTTGGCGTTCATCAGCATCAACGACACGCAGTTCACGGGCAACCGCGTGGGCGATTTCCAGAACGCGCTTCCTGACTTTAATATGGCTGACCCGGGTCTCTCGCCCGAAGGGATGATGATGTGGATGATCTAGTGTCGATTTCGTAGTGGTATGTGGACAGCGGTTGAAAAGAAATGGTGATCAAGTATTGAAATGCACGACGCTTTTGCTCAAATCGAAGGTGTGCTGCGATTGCCGCCAGCGGGGCTTGAGAGTGGCAACCTGCTGCACGATGCTGTTTCATGTGGAAGCAGGTGTGCAAGCTTGTTCTGAGACACCAGCTTCAGGATTCGACAAACTCTAGCAGCAATGGATGAAGAAATCAAGCGCAAGACAGACTCTCTATGCATTGCTCTGTGCTTATTACAGACCCCTTGGTTGTTGTTGCTCTCTGGCGATCGCTAGCTTGCAACCAGCTAATACGTCACCGATCGCTGCAGACGAATATCCTTGCAGGCTTCGCAGATGCATCGACCGTCAACCACGGGACAACTCAGCGCCTTCGTGTGGTACACCTCGCCCTTGTGGTAGTGGCAGAACTCTTGGTCACACAGGCAGCAGAAGTGCAGGATCCGGCGATCGAGTGTCGCTGTGAACGGCACTTTCCGCTTCTTCTCCGGGTCGCTGCAGATGTGGCACTGGTTGCGCAGCACTTTCGCGTCTTTGATCGACCGGCGTGGCAGCAATCGACCCTTGAGCTCTGGAACCGGAACCATGTACGTCGAGCGGCTGGACTTTGTCACGAGTCCAAACTCGTTCGTCGCCTCGACCACGAATTTGTACGTCTCGCCATGCTTCAAGTGGCTCACCGAGACGCTCGTTGGGAGTGGGATCGTGAGCAGCTTCACCCACTTGACCTCCTCGGTCTTGCTTCGCGTCCAGCGAACACAGTAGCACACGATCGGCACGCCGTTGTCGACAGGCTTCTCCCACGACACCGAGACTGCCGCTTCTTCCAGCGATGTCTTGGAAGCGTCAGCCTCGACCGCCACTCGCGTCGGCATGTTTGGCGGCAGGCGGCGCATCAGGCGCAGAACGTAGTTCGCATCGCCATAGATGAATCCGCGAATCGGCAGCACGATGAACAGCGTCAGCGCGATCGCTTCGTCCAGCCACCACAAGTACGCCTTGAGTACGCTGAAGAGACCGTCAGGCAAGTGGTTTTCGTCGCTCGACGATGCGTTCGAGCTCACTGTGGCGTCCAACACGCCGCTGTTGACACCGGCTGGGAATGCAGCGTTCGCTGCCAAGTGGGAAGTCGCGCGGGATACAGGACTACCTTCGCATCGAATGAACTCGTGCGAGCTTCTTCCGTACGAGTTCCACGTCGCTAACCGGTACACCACATGCAGTCCTGCGTCGACAACATCGATGAACTCGGTATCCGGACCCGAGTAGACCAAACTCCACGTTGACTCACCAGGGCTTCGTCGCTGCAGCTGGAACCGCAGCGGGGTGCTCTCTGCTGGAATCCACGCAACATGGAGCAGCTTCTTCTGCGTCACTGGATCTTCTGCGGCACGAGAAGCGCTCGCCATGGGCTCTGCATTGCAGACGGCCGAGACAACCTGCGTTGGTCTCTTCCCCATCCCCAAGTACTTCATCTTCAGAAACATCGCGAGCTGCTGGCGATGCAGATGGCGCTCGATGCCGATGTCCTGGAGGCGCTCGCCTTCGTTCGCCATCAGCAGCGGAAAAGTGTAGCCCGAGATCGAGTGGCGGCGGAAAATGTCCGCGTACTGCGGCAGCTGGACAGAGAACGCGACCCAGTCGGCGACCTCGTTGACCGTCATCTCCGCGCCGACAGCCTCCCAGCGCTCGTCGAGCTCTTTGAGCGAAATGACGGAATCGTGGTCGCGATCGAGTTTCTGGAACGCAGACATGACGTCTTTGTCGTCTCGAGCCATCTGCGCTTGCACATAGTGCATACACACACACGAGTAGGCAACATGTCAAACAAATGGTCCTAAAGAGACAACAGCAAACCCATGGCATTGTACGCACCGTCTTGATCTCTTTCGTGTCGATGCTCCCGCTTTCGTCGATGTCGAAGAACTGGTGCAGGTTGTCCTTGATCTGCTGGATCTCGTTCGAGCCCACGTGGCCGTCGTGGTCGAAATCAGCAAGCAGACTCTCTGCAAAGAAAGCACATAAACACAAAAAGCACCAGCGCGCACATACACTGAGCATGACGACCTCACAGCGACAGACAAGGCGCTCATACGCAGAGAGAGCATACTGCACGCACCGACTTCCAGCTTCTTTCGGCGCTGCCGTACGTTCGCCTTCTCTTCCTCTTCGAGCATCTCGAGCGTCTCGGCCGTGGATCCGTCCACCTTCACTTCCACTTCAATCGCATCACCTCCCCCTGTGCAGATACACCCACACCCACAACATCAATACAACACGCACACACACACACACACATACGCGCAGTGCTACACGCCATGGCGCGAGACACAGCGACGCGACTGTCCTGTGTAATCTCCACGCACCTTGTCGGCGATCCGTCGTCGCGTCTTCGAGAACTCCTCGTGCGTCGACAACTTGCACGAACGCCGCCACAGCGACAACAGCAACACAGAGCAGCACTGAGAGAAACGACGCGGAGCGAGGCTTCTTCACAGTAGAGCCGCTGCTACTCGCGCCTGCCATACGCCTGGGCCGCGGTCGCTGGAACGGCGTCGAGCTGGCGCGTCTGGGGGCTCGCATCTTGCTCGTCGTCAATCTTCAGAACTGATTTTGGTTCTCTGATGTGTGAGCTGAAGCGACCTCATCATTTGCATAAATGAGGAGTTCGTGGAGAGGATTTGTGCGACATGCTCATGTCTTCAATTGCAAACACCCGAGCATTTGCAAAGTCTACTGTATCTCAGCTGAGTCTGAGTCGCCTCCCTTCGAACCCAAACAACCACTTGCCGACTCACAATCGCCACTCATGCAAAATCTGAGTCCTCTCTCACCCTCTCTCTCTTTGACACCTTCTGTTGCGAAACAACTGTTTCGCAGACAGCACAAAGGCGACACCTTCCCTCCTTTTTGGCTCACTCGCGAACCTGCAGCCTCTCGCGACAAAGAGGCAAAGAGGAAGAAGAGAAGCCCCTTCGCGTCTGCCCATCCGTCTGCCACCATGGCGACCGAGATGAAGATCCTGCTGAGCGCCAAGGAGCACCTGCTCGTGGGGCTCACGCTGCTGCTCGTGCCGCTGCTGGCTGTCGAGTTCTACGGCATCGCCACCATGCGCGCGAACCACCCGGAGTTCGCCACGGACGCGCGCATGCCGCAGTTCGTGGATCTGCTCACGGCGCTCGCGTTCTCGGGCGTGATCGTCGCGACGCGCTACGTGCTCACGCGCGTGCTCAAGCCTCTGGCGCGCGTCGTGCTTGAGCCGAAGAAGCGCGGCAATGAGGACCGCGTCGAGCGCTTCACCACCGTGCTCTTCAAGCTCATGTAAGGTCGCGTTTTGTTTTGTGTGTTTGTGTGTGTATCTATCGATGCGAGCTGTACTGGGGAGGTGGTTAACTGCTCGTGTGCGTTGTGCTCTGTGCGTTGTGCGACGTTTAGCTACTTCGTTGGCATCACGTACGCGGGGTACTACACGATGGGTCATGAGGAGTGGTTCCCCAAGTCGCTCGGCGGCAACGGCGACATGAAGAAAGCGTACTACCTGTTCAGCGAGCCGCCGAGCGCCGGCTTGAAGCGCTACTTCATGGTGCAGCTCGGCTACCACTTCCACTCGCTCGTGTACATGGTCGCGCTCTCGCCGATCCGCAACGACTTTATCGAGATGCTGCTGCACCACGTGGTCACGATCATCCTCATCGGCAGCGCGTTTATGGGCAACTACACACCTTCCGGTGCGCTCGTCGCGCTCACCCACGACATTGGCGACATCACTGGATGTAAGTTGCTGTGTGTTCTTAGTTGCTGCTCTTGGGGTAGCATTTGCAATGATGGTCGTGTTGCTCACTCGTCTCTGTTTGAATGAATGCTGCGAATATGTATGTGCAGACGCCATCAAGAGCGTCGTGGACACCGGTTCGACGTTCCTCACGCTGGTCATGTACGCGGCGCTGCTCGTGTCGTGGGCGTACACGCGCCTGTACGTGTTCCCGACCGAGCTGATCTACAACGCCGTGTTCGTGCTGCCAAATCTGACGCCCGAGATCCCGCTGCTGATGCTGCATCCCGTGAACCTCATGCTCACGATGCTGCTCGTGCTGCACGTCTACTGGTACTTCCTCTTCTTGGTCATGGGCTACAACCTCATCACCAAGGGCGTGAAAGAGGACATCCAGCAGAAGTGCGACGACGGCGGCGAAGAGAAGGCGCGCCAGCAAGCGGCGGCCATCCACACCGCCAGCAAAACCAAGCACGAATGAGCGAGACGCGGATAGTGGGAGTGAAGAAGAAGACGAACAAGAACAAGGAGAAAAGAGCCTCGTATCGTGCCATTCAATGGGCTGAGGAGGGGGATGAGAAAGAAAGAGAGAACGAAACGAAGAAGAAGGAGTGATGGGAGGGAGGGAGGGAGAGGGTCTCCAGTTGAGGCTGCGTCAATACGTACGTATATTTTGCATTGCGCGAGACGCACGGCGGTTGTGTGACATAGCGGGAGGAGACGACAGTCGTGGAAGGTGTTGCCTGAAAGGACGAATCTTCCGGTTCGTTGTGGTAAGTTGGGATTGGTTGATGCCTGGTGTGTTATAGTACTTTTGATACGAAATGCACCACAACCTCCCCACCACTGACATAGTGCCATCTACAGTATCCCATTGTCGTTGCATGTGGCGGTTGAAATGATATGGTTGCATCCGTGTCCAGCCAACGCACCAAGGAGATGATGTAGTAACGGAACGTGGATACTAGCAACAGAGATCGAGCATGTGCGTGCCTTCATTCGAGTGTGTGTCTATGGCTGCTGATGATTTGTGGGACTGTGCTTCTGCTTCGTTGCTGAGCAGTACTGCGTTTAGGAACTTGCCGTTCGCTTCGCAGCGTCCACTTTTCTTCCGATGATCATCATGTTGTCAGGCGGCAGCGCTGTCGTCGTCGCCGCTGCTGGTGCTGCTCGCTTTCCAGGAATGGACGATAACGCGGTCTTCTTGTGCGCAAGCAGTGGCTGGTGATGAGGTGGAGGAAGTGGGAGCCCCAGGTCAAGCTACGACGAGAAATCACCATCGAACCAGATCAGTCAATCTCCATTAAGCAAGAGAGCCCAAGCGCAGGGTATGTGGACGCAACGTGGTAGATCGCAGTAGGCGGTGAGTGAGTCTCTTTCTTCCTCGTGGCAGTCGCGTGTTGCTGTTGTTGCTGCTGGCGATGTAGGTGGAGCCGCTGGGAGGACACGATCTTTGAACCCCATTGAGAGATTTAACAAACAAGCAACATTGAGATGAAAGACCCCACGCAATGCCTCCCATCACAAGGAAAGAACACGTTGCACACTCTCACACGGGCAACTTTGGCTCGCGAGGTCGGAAGCACAGCGACTGCTGAAGCGTTTGCATGAGTCTGCTTGGCGTTGACTCGAGTACCAGCGCTTGCCTTCACTCCATCATCAGGATCTAGCGAGGACTTGATCGCCTCGACTGGAGCGGGAGGAGGAAGAAGTGCCAGCACCGGCGCAGAACTGACGAAACTACCGGAATCACAGCATTCGACTGGAAAATCGAGAAGCGAGGCTGCTGATGGCAGCGAAACCTCCGAGTCACTGGCATACTGCTCTTGAACGCCTTCACCTTGTTGCTGGAAAATGTCCAACGCGAGGATGTCCTCGATCGTTGGACGCTTGCGCTGCTCCTTCTCGAGCATTCGTGCGACGAGCTCACGTACGCTTTGCGAGATCTTCAGTTCGTCAAGCGACTCGTACGTTCCCTGCGTGACTTTGACGACCACTGCAGGGTACGACGGCGCGGTGAATGGCGACTTCCGCGCGAGCAGCTCGTACAGAATGCAACCGAGCGACCAGATGTCGGTCGGAAAGCTGTGCGGCTCGCCCTCCAACATCTCGGGACTCATGTACAACGGCGAGCCTACTACGGTTGAGCCCAGCCCCGAAGCGCTTGCGAGCGTCTTGGAGGTCCCAAAGTCCCCGATCACGGCGCGTCCGTCCTGGAACAAGAAGACGTTCTTCGTCTTGAGGTCGCGGTGCAGAATGTGGTGACGATGCAGGAACCGCGCACCCATGGCGATCTGCTCAGTGCAACATAGTCACCACAGCAGGTCGAAGTTCGAAACCTCCATCTTGAGCTCCTAGGTTCGCTGGTATGCTAGCTAGCTAGCGTCAACTTACCTGATGGAAGATCCGCAACGCGGCTCGTTCACTTGGCTCTTCGTGGCGACGCGACTGGATGAACCCTTCCAGGTCGCCCGCATCGCCGTATTCGAGTACCAACAGCAGCGTCTGGTCGGGGGTTTCCCAGAACGCTTCGTGGAAACCCACAATGTGGGGATCTTTCGGCAGGCGCAAGAACAATTCGACTTCGGCGAGGCATCCGTTTCTATCAGTCACGAGGTAGACAACGAGAAAGCGTTGTTCAATCGGCGATTCGCACCAGCAACCAACCCATGTCAGGGTCCGCAAAGGTTTTCGTTGAGATCCATTCGCGAGCGGCGCACCTTTCGGCAGCTGAGAGCAGCCCGAACTCGACTTCTTTCATACAGAGCCTGACGCCATCAGCTTTCCGCTCGCACAAGAAAACCTGCTTGCCCGTCCACTCAAATCAGACTCCATGTGCTACCACAAGGACACACAGAGCTACGTACATCCCCATAGGCGCCGCGACTGATCTCCGTGAGCACACGGTACGCTTCGTCTCGCGACTTGACTGGGATTGCAGACGACGCCATCACGCTGTCTTTCTGTATAGAAGCAGGATGATAGCACAAGGCGTGCACTCTCACTTGCAAGGCACGAAAGCCGAACTCTCAACCTCCTTTCTGGCTATTAATATGGGAAACCAAATGAAATGCCTACAGAGTCTAAATGCTGCGCAGCGCGTCGCCGCCGCTCCGAAAGCAGCGGATCGTGTTCTCCAGCAGCTTGTAGGAGATCGTCACAGGCGCGCGCAGGGGCTCGAGTCCACTGCTTTGTCTCTGGACAGTGAGCTGGTTCGCCAAACAAATGACGAGTTCGCAGAGTTACATACACACCCAGCAGGTACGAAGTTGTTGTTGCCGTGGTCAGTATGATGTGGACATTCTAGGACGACCAAGAGGCAGACATCAACGGATAGAAGACAGCTACTCACGGTTCCGTGGACGTCTTTGCTGTATCCGCTCGGCAATGGCGCGACCGCAAACACGACCGTCGCGATCTCGAGCAGCGCTGGGTTCTACAGAGTCGTGGCACAGCACAAACCAACACGCCGTTAAGCACATTCGAAGTCAGCAAGTATCCAAGTCGAAAAGCAAAGCAGGTGGAAACCGGTTCCGTCCGGGTACCATTATTGACTTGAGTGGTGGTGATGATGAGGGTGCCGACTGCAGCGACGTCGAAGACTCGGTGTCGGCGTGGCTGAGCACCACGACGTTCACGCGTCCGTTGCTGGCGTGCGTGAGCGTCTTGCAGCAGCGCACGAACGCGAGCACCTTGCCGGCGCCAAACTGCCACTTGAGCGCGCTCAGGTCATCGATCACAATGGACACAGGCGCGTGGTCTTGGCTCTGACCGTTGCCTTCCTCCTGCTGGCTACTGAACTCGGCGATGGCGTGGAAGAGCTCCAAGAGCGATGCGAACGGAGACGACGACGACGCGAAGCAGTCGATCACGTGGAGCGCCGCCTTGGCTTCCATACTCGCAAAGTTCACGCCCTATGAGGTATGGACAGATACACGCATGAGCTTCCCCAATAGCCCATCTCACTACGGCTCAGTCGTTGCGGCGCCATGCGAGCTCAAGTAAGGAACGCACGAGTTTGCGGCCGATCGCAGCATAGTGCTCTCTCGAGTTGGCAAAGTTCACAAAGCACACGCGGTGACCTACAGCAACACAATAAGCAGCAAAAAGCAACAGGACCACACACACACACACAGGTGGATGCACACCAGCTCAGACGTCCAGTCACTCAGAGCCAACAGCAGCAGAAGGTTGTGCAACACATGATCGACCGCCTTGTCGGCCATCGACACAACCACCTGCAAGTTTAGAGAGAGCAATATGCACCACGCACCAGCTTTAAGGAAGAGCGCGACGAAGTGCTGCACGAGGAACGACCCGCTGCTCTCGACGGCGTCGCTGATGAGCACGAGCTCTCCACGCGGCGCGCTCGTGGGCGTCCACGCGAGCTCTTCGCTCAGGTAGTAGAGCGCTTCAGCCATTGTTGCTCGCTCTGTTCTTTTCTTTTCTTGCTAGTGATTCTGTCAGATGCCTAAAATAGGTGTTTTCGCCCAAAATGTTGGAAAGCAAAGCTAAATCATGACCCACCCTTTGATCGAATCCTTCTCTCTTGCTGTCTGCTCTCTCTCGCCATGCTCTGCTCGGAAAGCTGCCACCCTGCGTTCTGTGCGGCCATACGAGAGAGTGCCTGCGAGCATGGTGTAGCACTGGATGGTGTGGCCAGGGTTTTGCTGCTGCTAAATAGCTGCACGCGTGGGAATCAACAGAAGTGCTGTTGAGCAGTACTAGCGTGCCGCTTGCTCTTGCTTTTTGTTGTTCCTTCATTCTGTTGAGTGGGAAGTTCGAAAGTCATCGACTTTGTTCGTTGAAGTGCTCACCCTCAAGAACCAGTCGCAAATCACAATGGTCACTACTTTATGTGACCTTCTTGCAGGTGTCCTTTTATCTATTGCGTTTGTTTAGTGTGCACTTGACTTGCCTTTTGTAAGAAACTGGACAGAACACTCAACCAATCAGATGCTTCCTGCTCTTGAGGATACCTGATTGGGCAAAAGTGTTTCTACCAATCATACTTTTCTTCCTGTTCGCTCAGAATCTACTTGAATGGCCAGTATCAGACGAATGAACAACAACAGCATTGCGAAAAGCTTCATCAAGCAAAGGCAGGAAGACAAGACAAGGACCAAGTGTCCACCTACACACGAATCAACCGAGCAAGCAAGCAGCACAGTGAGCATGGCGGGCGCGGAGGTGTCGGAGCCGATCTTCGGCAAGAAGTTCATGAGCAAGCTGGGCGGCATGGCGAACGAGAGCGCGGCGGCGAGCGTTTCGGACTTTGCGCGCCGGCAGATGGAGAAAATGGGCTGGAAAGAAGGCAAGGGTCTCGGCAAGGAGGAGCAGGGCGTCGTGACCCACGTCAAGGTCAAGAAGCGCGAAGAGTTCATGGGGGTATGCGCGTCCTTGTATAGCATGCTCCATCGTGTTGTGTGTGTGAGAGAGGCTAATGATGTGTGTATGGATCATTCATTCCGATAGGTCGGTGTGGAGAAGCTCAATGTGGAGGAGCAGAAGAACCAGTGGTGGTACAACGCGTACGACAAGATCGCGGACAAGATCAAGATCGCGCCGGACACGGACGACGAAGACGGTGGTGACGCCAACAGCGGCTCGAAGAAGAAGGCGAAGAAGAAAGCGTCCAAGAAGAAGCGCAAGCGCGACGAAGAGACCGCAAGCGCGAATGCTGCTGATGCACGAGAGAAGAAGTTCCGCATCCCGACGGACGAAGAGCTCTTCGCGGCGACCGGCGGCAAGCTCTTTGGGCGACGAGCGTACGGTTCGTGCAACGGGAAGCTGAAGCGCGATCAGCTGCTCCAGTCGGGCAAGTTTGAGCTCAAGAAGAGCAAGAAAGCGAAGACGAGCAGCAGCAGCGAAGCGAATGAGAGCGGTGCGAACAGCACCACTACCAGCAGCAGTGACGAGGAGGAGGAGGAAGAGAACCAAGAGAAGACCAAGGACAAGAAGGACAAGAAGGACAAGAAGAAGAAGAAGAAGGCAAAAACGACCAAGAAGCAGCAGGCGGCGAAAGACAAAGACAAAGACTCGGAATGAGTACAGTGGTGGATGGACAGGGAACCTAATTAGATGAAATCAAATTTGTTATGCTTTGTGCGAGCTGTTTGCAAGTGCGGTCATCGCGACGATCGCCGCCGCTGCTGCAACAGCAGACGCGTGCCCAGGAGCCAAGTGGCGGTGCAGAGTCGATCGGAACTCCCGGTACGACTCGTGCGTGCGGTGTACAGCTGTCGCACCTCGGTGAGCATCAGGTCGTCGTTCGTCGCGGATTCCAGCACGTGCTGGTGGAAGATGTCGCTCGGCAGCGGCACGGGACGCTCGGAGGCAACTTCGAGCGACGCCAGCACGAACGAGATCGGCTTCCGCTCCACAGGCACCGAGCGACGCACGTAGCACTCCCAGTCGCCCGCTGATCCTGCTGATCCTGATCCCCCACTACCACTTCCACTTTCAGCTTTGATCGGGTCGAAGGACGGCATGAGCGACGACTCGTCTACGTGGTAGTGTCGGTGCTTCTCCAGCGCGTCCAGGATCTCCTTCGGGATCGGGTACTCGTCGAGAGTGTTCTTGGTTGGCGGCAGAGCCCCCAGCCGTGTCGACATGATGTAGCGCACGCGATCGCGCTGCGGTTCACGGCGGGATGTGGGACGCGTGACGCTGCTGCGTTGGCGTTGAAGTTGGCGACGAAGAAGGGGACGAAGTAGACGAGACGCGTCGAGTCCGGATGGTAGGAGAGTCCATGGTCGCTGCCGCAGTTCGCATCGCGATTTTCACCTGCCATGACCCGAAAATCGCATACATAGTGTTAGGCAAGCGATCCTAGAAGGACGAACCTAGGTATCAACCACATTTACGAACGTTCTCCGCGATCTGGAGCAAGTCGACTTTGCGTTTGGCTTCCACAACCAAGCGGTTCTCCAGCAGCGTCTGCGACGCGCGCTTCGGCAGTATGCCCGCCGCGTCGCGCTCGTCCTGTTGCCGCTTCAAGCGCTTGTAGCTGAGCGCCAGGTCCTCAAAGACCAGCTCGTGCACGCGTCGAGCCAAATCCCTAGTCAAAGAGCAAACAAGCAAGTAAGTCACAAGCACGATCTCTACGATCAGAATCGCAGTCCTTAGGACTTGGACCCACCGATTCAGCTTGTCCGAGAGCGACGCGTCATGCGCAGTGAACCCCGTCCATGGAGCGAGCAGCGGGATCTAACGAGAAGCACCCACCAGCCGTCCAAGAAGAGGTCAGCGCTGGTTCTGGCATCACCGTTTTGGATTGACTTCTCGATCAAAAGTGGGGACTTACCTGCTTGAGCTCCTCGTGCAGCAGACGCGCTGCTTCCTGCGCCTCGTTCGCGTGGCTCTCGCCGAGTGTTTCCCTGCGCCTTGGCATCGCTGTAATTGTCTTCAATGCAAGCCCCACAATGTCTACCTACACTCTACGACAAGTCGCTGGCTTTGTCAAATTCGTCAAGATATCTATTTACCCTAATAAAGACCAACCTTCCACCAGACACCTAGCTACTCTCTCCTTACTCGTCGTGCTGCTTCAGCTGCTCACTTGGCTGCTGTTTGCCGCGACGAAGCACCGCGAGCTGCTCTCGGATCAAGTGGCGCTCTCTCACATACAGCGCGAGCGCCACTACCGAAAAGCAGATGCCTCCGATGGCGACGTGCGCTGCGTGACGCACCAAGGACTCAGAGTGCGCAGCTCCCGAGAGCAGCAAGAACCGGGAGCTCGCTGTGATCCCAAACGACGACAGGAACGCGATGAGCACCACGCGATCAGGGAGAGACTGGCGCCAGAACGCGACCAGACTCGGCGCTTTCGCATTCCCACCACTCGGCAAAAAGTACTTTGCCATGAACGACAGGCAGTAGAGGATGCGGCAACCCATATTGACGCAGTTGGCGAGGATGATGCCCGGCGTCCCCAGCTCCAGCACCGACATGAAGAGCGCCGCGCTGGTCGCATACAACACAAAGAAGCCGCCCATGAGTTTGTTGAGCCGCATGAGCTGTGTGGGGGTGCCCACGGCGTGCACAAACGCCTCGCAGATGCCGTTGAGACCGAGAAAGTGGATGTAAAAGCAGTAGATCGCGAGCGACTCGGAGACACCCAGTCTTGCTTTCTCCACGCCGTAGAGCAGCAGCACGAGCGTGTGCGAGTACGTGGCGCCAAAGCAGATGAACACGAGAC
The DNA here is from genome assembly GCA_023333815.1 of Globisporangium recalcitrans. Taxonomy (NCBI): domain Eukaryota; phylum Oomycota; class Peronosporomycetes; order Pythiales; family Pythiaceae; genus Globisporangium; species Globisporangium recalcitrans. Next base: position 34,205 of record JAASFO010000024.1, read on the forward strand.
CGATGAGGTTCATGAGCTTGAGCAGCATCAGCACGAGGTGGAAACCGTCCTGGGCATCGCGCTTCTCAGTATCCTTCTTCTTGTTCTCTGGTGACGACGGACCCGCTCGTTCTGTCGCCGTCGTCGCCATCTTGCTGAAAATGGTCTTGGTGGCTTCTTCGATCGGCAAAAACACGATCCGCGGCACGAGCGAGCCGAGGTGGAAGACGATGCCGTAGACGCCCATGTTCTGGAACGACGCGAAGAGCGAGAGCACCCACTTGTCACCCTCGGTCAGCAAGTACTTGACGCCGCTCTGCAGACTCAGCGGCACGAGCAGCGACAGCAGCTGCGGATGGAACCAGCTCTTGCTGGTCTTGCTGAGCTTGTTGTTATCGCCATCGCTGCCTTCTGTGATCCTTGGAGGAGCTCGTGGGAGCAGGTCCAGCATGGACGTGAGTGCAAAGCGCTTGGGTTGCCCTGCATCATTCTGTGCCGCTTGCCCGCAGATCCGTCGCCAGAAGAACGCGACAAACACCAGGAAGAGCGTCGCCGCGTACGCGATCTCCGCAAACCCGTACGCCAGCAGCCCCAGGTCGAACACAAAGATGCACGCGTACTGCACGAGCGCGCGCACGAGGAAGCCCGCCCCCTGCGCGGTCACCTGCCACGACACCAGCACACTGCAGTGAGCGAGCACGTACATGGGCTCGGCGAGCGCTTCGACCATCGCGGCCACGCAGTACATCGCCAGCACGAGCGCGTAGTCCTGCAGCCCGTCATCGTCCTTGCTGTCGTTAGTGCTCTCGCCTGTTGACGCTGCTGTTCCGGACAGGATGATGGCGATCGCGACGAGCCAGCTGATCGCGGTCGAGAGCCACGCGACGTTCACCAGTTGCTGCACGTAGCCCTTGGTGATGGCCGTCGCAGCGCCACGATCACCCCTCGCGCCTGTAATAGTCGTAGTTGTAGCACTAGCAGCTTCATGGCTGCCGCTAGTGACGTGGTCGTCCATGTCGAGCGACGGCATGCGCAGGAACGCGAGCCGGAAGCCGTCGCGCAGGAAGAAGATGCTCGCGAGCGCCAGCTCCAGCCGCACAGTCACCGCGCCGGTGATGCTCAGCTGCAGCTTGCGCAGCACGAACGAGTTGAGCGCGAACGTGCACACGCGCTGCAGGAACAGGTACGAGCCGCCGCGCAGCGCCTTGGAGACCACGGACGCCATCGTTTCGGCTCTTGAGGATTGCTTTATGATGATGATGTGGCACAGTTTTGGAGTCGGGAACTACTGTACGGCATATGCTATGTGAGCGGATTGTGGGCGTACTGGCTACTGCTTTATTACAAGACCCCAGATCGACAGTTTTATGAACAATTTGGAGTTCCCAGACAACCCAAGTGTAGCCATCCAAATGATGCGTTTTTTGCATCGGCTGATGTCAATGTGCTGCTGCTGCACCTGCGCACTCTTGGACGTAGTGCAGAATGGCCTGGTAGTGCGGCTCGTCGGGATCCTTCGCCTTGCAGATCGTCATGTGGTCCGAGTCCGAGAGCACGTGGAAGCTGCCAAAGCCCGGGTTCGCGGACTCGGGCTTGACCACCATCGCCGAGATGCCGAACCCGAGCGGCGCCGGTTTGGCCTCACCGATGCTCATGCAGTCAATGTCCAGGTCCTTGAACGCCTCGTTGAGGCTCTCGAGCCGTCCGTCGGGGTCTGCGATGAGGTCTCGGATCGCTGGGTGGGTCTTGATGAGCGACCGCACGGACTCGGACCGGACGCCTTTCGCCAGATCCGACCCAAAGTGCGGCACCGCGAGGAACACCACGCCTCGGGTGTTTCCCGCCAGGTTGTCCTGAGCCTTTGCCTTGGTCGCAGATGGGATCACTACTGGCAGCAGAGGTAGCGAAGACGCCCGCTGTTGCTGGGCTTGTTCTTTTGCAAGCAGCAGCATCTTCTTGACGAGGATGCCGCCCATCGAGTGCGTCACAAACACGACGGGACTCGCTTTCTGCTCCGCTCGTTTGCTGCGACCAATGTTGGCGGCGTAAAGCGCATCGAGCATCACTTTGCCGCGGTCTTGCAGCGTCAACGTCGGCCAGGGACTCGACCAGCTTACCATACCTGCCTCGTAGCCCAATGTGACGAGTCGAGCGTTCACGCGACTGCGCTTGAGGTCTTTTGCGAGCAAGATGTCCGGCCAGATATCGTTCTTGCCGTCCAGAGAGTTGCCCATATCTGTGCGCCAGGTGCCGAACGGATGTCCTCGAAGTCCGTGAACGAATACGACATCGACCGAAGGCCAGTCGCTGTCATCGTCGCCATTGTTCAGCTCACTCGTTGGGCTCTCGAGACCCTCGTCTTGGTGCCCATCGAATGGCACGATCGGATGGACACCTTCGCAGTAAATGTCCTTCTCGAGGCGACCGTTCTCCACGAAATCGCGGTACGCCTCCATGTTCTTCACGACACGAAAGTAGCTGGACCTGCGCATCGGGTCGTCGCATTGCCCGAACTCACCCAGATCGCGCAGAAAGCGTTTCCCACTGGAGGTTTGCTGCAACATGCTCTGGACGTCAAAGTTGTCTGCGACGAACCGTTTCCACGACGCACGCCGTTCGCTCTGGTCCTTCTCGGGAAGTAGAACCGGGATATGCGAGCCGTAGTGGCCATCTAGCTGCGCGCACGAGGACGCGACGAGGTTCGCAACCACGCGAGCGCACTGGGTCTTCAGGTCGTACTCCTCAGTCGAGTGGCTCGACCGGCTGAGCAGTGCCATCAACGGGATCACACCCTGCTGGATCAGCTCTTCGTGGTGGTTCTCCGCCAGCACCGCCAGTGCCGCAGCCCCCGCGTCCACGACTGCAGGGTTGAACAGCACTTTCTCGTTGCCCGGTGTGAGCCCGTCCGACAATTTCGCGATCTCCTCCACCTGCTTGACCGCGAGGATCTCGCCTCCACCCGAGAGGTGGCGAATGTGCTGCAGCATGCTCGTGAGCCACGCCTGAAGGATATGATCCTGAGTCGTGGCAGTCGTACCCTTCGAGGTGGACTTGGGCTCACTTTCGTCTTCCTGCTGCTCTGCGAGATGCACCAGACTCTCGATCGCATTCAGACGCACGTCGCGATGCGGACTTCCCGTCCAGGAAGTCAAAATGTCGATCCACCCGACTTCGGTGTTGCTCTCGTACTCCTCGGCTCCAACGACGGGCAAATCGCTCAGATCCTGCGCGCCTCGGAAGACTTGAGACATCGGCAGGTTCCGCTTGGAATGCAGCAGCAGCAGAGACGACGAAGAGCTCTCCGAGGTCGACCACGACGACGAAGATGTCAGCGCAGCCTCGCCGTTCAACAAGCTCGTGCAGATGTTGCGAACCGCCCGCGAGACGTGGTTCTGCATCGCGATCGCGTCTCCGATCTCCAACCTGGTCGCCTGCTCCTTCTTCAATACCCCTCGCTTTGGCTTGTTCGACATTTGCTTTTGCATCTTGTCGAGCTCTGTCGCTCTCTCCACAGCCTCGTGGAGACGGCGCGCGAGATCGTAGAGCGCAGCCATGGTCTCCGAAGACTCACTCAGGAATCGACGCCCGCGCGGGTGGCTGCTGAGCGTTCGCAGGCAAAGCGCGCTCTCGAGCTGCAGCTGCGGGGTCGACGAACTCAAGCTCCAGTGGCGGATCTGCTTCATCCAGAGCTCGTAGGTCGACCGCTGCGCCAAAGAGGCGTGCTGCTGCGCGAGATGCAGGACCACGTTCATGAAGCTCGCCGCCTGGAGCTGCAGCTGCTGGTTCCCGCGAGGCAGTGCGAGCAGCAACGTAGCGCACGACGGGCTCAGGAATGCGTCCACGAGTCCAGGCGGGACACCATTGGGCAGCTGCTCGGCACTGCGCAGCATGGACGTCAACGCCCACAAACTAAACTGCAAGCCATTTCCACACACACACAGATGTTGCTATTAGAAACCGCACCATTCTGTAAAGCAACTCAGCAGCAGTACACGCAAATCCAAGTAGGTACAGTACCTGCTTGATAGAAGACGGCATCTCGGGGGAAAGCAGACGGAAGAACCCACTCAGACCTTCAGCAAAGCGATCACTGGCACCGCCACCACTACCATCTCCATCTCTCTCAACAACAAAGCGCCGCGGAACCGCAAAGTGCCGCTTTTGCTGCGTCTCGAGCGCCAGAAGCGCGTTCTGCTGCGCCTTGCAGAGACCTTCGCCGATCCGCAGCAGGGCTGTGAAGCGGAGCGCTTGCTTGTCCACGAGATAGCCGAGCGCCGAGCCCAGCGCGTCGAGCGAAATGCCCAGCATCGCACTTCTTTTGGAGGTATCCATATCAGTCGCTTCAGAGTCTCGGTTTGCGAGGGCGATCAGCGACTCCACCGCCTGGACGATCTCTATGCAAAATGGGAAACACAGTGCGTTGCTTGATAAGCGAGCCATAGCAAGACGCCTCCTTGATAAGAACAAACGTACTCTGAACGAGCGTCGCGCTTGTTGGCTTGGAGCTCGCGAGGTACTGCAGCAGCGCGTCCACGACGCCGTTATCCAGTAGCACGCGCAGCAGCTCGTCTCCTCTGGAGCTGCTCGTAGCGCCACTGCTGTCGCCACCACTGCTGCTTTCGCTTGCGCGGATCACCGTCTCCGCCAACATCTCCACGACTCGACCCTGGAAGCCACGTCCCCAGGTGGCGGTACTATCAGCACTGGTAGCAAGATCAGCGCCAGCGGTTTTGTCGAAGAGCTGTGCCGCGACCGCCATCAAATCGTGAACAACCTGTTGAGGCTCTCGGCTGCTTCCATCAGTATCCCCGTCACTTGGTGAAGATGCATCGCCACTACGTGGATCTGAATAGTAGAGCGCGGTGGCGAGAAGCGCGCTCAGTCGGAGCGCCAGCAGCCTGTCACGGACGCCACTCACACGCAAAGCACGGCTCGCACCACTGCTGTGATCGCCGTTGCTGCTGTTGGTGCTTGGATCTGAAGACGAGAGCAGGACGAGTGCCGGCGTCGCTGCTGCTGCTACTGTGACAGCAACGACCGCTTTCGTTCGGCGTCCCGAGCGGCGCTTCCTCGCGACGGAGAGCGTGACAGCAGAGACGTCAGCAGCAGAGGAGGAGAAGCAGCAGCGAGCGCTTCGACGACCGCCAGCGGAGGCAGCAGAGCGCGCGCATGTTCGCACGATCGGCAGCATTTTGAACCAGTTGGCGTTCTCAATACTTTGCATTCGTTTGACATCACAGAGTTTGGTCAAAATGTGATTTTACGACAATTGTTGACATCAGACATCGCAGGTATCTTGAACCGGTTCGACTGTTCAACCGGTGCAGTGAACAGTTTACCAGCATCATTTCGATAAAAGGACGTTTACTGTATTCCACAAAGAACAACCACACCACGAGAAGATGTCACGTGGCAAGTCTCTTTCTACACAAAATTGAGCAGCGTGGTGTTTGGAGTTCGAAAGCTCAACAAGCACTGGGTGGTTGTTGGGAAGGAGTCGGTCGTCTGGTCGCAGCGAGTGCAGAAGAAACCGCATTTTCTTCCTTTCTCTCCAAACTTCAAGCCGCCCTTTCTCTCTTTCCACATTCGTCGTTGAACTTCAACTATGTCACTATCTCAGCGTCACTGCTTGAGCTCCGCGTCACTCATCTGGGCATCACCTCAAACTGATCTCTTTTTTGCACGTGAAGTGGCTTTCGATGGCATCAACATGGACGAATGATATCGAACATGCCTTTCTCTCTTCTCCTTCACACTCGTCACTATTATAACAACATGGCTCTCTCCACTGAATACAACCACCAACTACTGAACTGTAACTTAGCATCACGACACTTTAAATACTAATGACCCATGACGATCGATCGCTCTCTTCCTCTTCACCTCCTCCTCCTTACTCATCCTGAGCCGCGAGAGCCCAGTCGTTGCTCTGCTGCAGCGACGCCCAGAACGCGCGCTCCAGATGACTCAGCTCCTCGAGCGCCGTCTGCTTCGCCTCCGGGTCGCACTTGCCCGCTGCGATGCGGTACCAGTGGTACTTGCGCACGTAGCCCACAAACTTCTTGCTGATGCGCATCGGGTGGCACACCAGCACCTCCGACAGGAACTTGCGCAGCGACACGTTGCCGTGCAGCGGCAGGTACCCGTTCTTGAACGCCTCGATCATCGCCTTGGCGTAGTTCTCCTCCTCGAGCGACCACCGACCGCTGCGCACCACGCCGTGCTGCGAGTAGTCCGACCGCTTCAGCACGCGCTGCGGCTTCTTGCTCGACCCAGTGCTGCTCTGGCGATCGTGGACTGCTGATGAAGTCGGGGTCGACATCTGCTGCTGCATGGCGCTCTCGTACTCCACCGCGGCCTCATTGTTCATGATCGAGCTCAAACTCAGCGGGTTGAAGCTCTTGTGCGAGTGGCTCGCCTCGTCCGAGTCGGTCGGCGACGACCCGCCACCTCCCTCGGTCGGGCTCTGGCACGCGCGCAGACTGCGGAACTTCTTGCTCACGCGCATCGCCTTGCACTGCAGGCTGTCGGCGATGAACTTTCGCAGCGACACGTTTGGAGGGAGCACGGCGTCGCCGTTGCGCACCGACTGGATCAGCGCCTCGGCGAACTCCTTCTCGTCGCACGTCCAGCGACCTTGCTTCACTGGATTGTCCGACGACGACGACGACGAACCCGCACCTCCCTCACCGACCTTGCTCGCAGATGACTGCCCGCTCTCGCTCAGACACACGTCCGACGGGAACTTGCCGCTCGCGATCACAGTCTCCCAGATCATGCTCGGCATTGGGACACCGGTCGACGGCGAGCACGAGCCGCTCGAACCAACAGGACTGACCATGCCGTGCATCCCCGACAGCACTGGGGAACAGTACACTTGAGCTGGTGCCTGGGTGTTGTAGCTTGGGCTCTGCTGGTGTGGAAAGTGACACTGCTGCTGCTGGTGGAGGTGCTGGAAGCCGCTCATCCTGGCTGGGCTCTGGCTGCCTGGGAAGCTGCTGAATGAGAGCTCCGGACGCACGCGCTTGTAGCTCCGGTCCTCATCGGACACCAAGTACCCGAGCGACGGCATCTTGTGCTGCGCCATGGACGGCAGCTGCTGCTGCTGGTGGTACTGGAACTGAGGCTGCTGGGTGTAGTACTGAGGAGGCTGTGGTTGGGTCTGCTGAGGCTGCTGCTGCAGGACTGGCTCGCGTTCACTGAAGCTGCGCTTCCTCAGCCCCATCGGCAACAGCTGCTCCTGGTGCTGCTGGAACATGTTGCTGCTGTTGTTCGCTGGGCGAACCGGGACTGGGAGGCACTGCTCCGCGGCTTCCAACAGGTGCGTCAGTCCGAACTACAAAGAGACAGAACCCAGAGAACACCGTCAGCATACAAACTCCGAGCCACTTTGATCCTGTCGTGAATGTGACAGGGTGCGTGTGCGTGTGCGCGTACCTTGTTGTCGGAGTCCTCGAAGAACGCGGCTGGAGACGACGGCGAGCGGGTCAGCGGACCAGCAACCTTCAGAGGCGCGGCCGCCGTCGCATGCTGCTGCTGCTGGATCTGGATCTGCTGCTGCTGTTGCTGCTGGAACTGCGGGTGGCTGGCTGCGTGCTGTGGCCACTGCTGCTGCGCGCTCATGATCTCCGAGTCGGTCGGGATCCGCAGACGCGGGAGCGTCACCAAGCTGCTTGTGGTCATTGGCGTGTGGTGGGGCGGCAGCGCGGTCGAGTGTGTGTTGTGTGACGATGGCGCAGCGAGCGACGTCATCCGATGCTGAAACAAAGTTGCTTTTTTTTTACTGACTGCTCTTGCCTGCCTGAGTGATGTCACTTCGTTGTGAAGCCTCGAAGGCGGAATCCGAAATGAGAGAGGGAGGACGACGAGAGGCAGAGAAAGTTTGTGCAGGGTTCACGCAGTCTTCAGAAGCTCTCCTCGTCGTCGTCTTCTCTTGTGAAATGTGCACAGGCGGGACACCAAAAACCACCGCGAAGGCACAACCTGTGATAGAAAATTGGCTCAGAAAACCTGAAATGGATCGTGCTGTTGATGACAAGAGCGGCTGATGTTTATGGCTCCTCAGTGCAGAAAACAAGGCAGCGTGCATGAACGCAACTCGTCGAGCGAAGGCAACATGTGCGCTTTCTGCAATGTCCATTTGCAGCTCTGCAGTGTGCCAGCTAATCAAGCCTGTCGATTTATTGCGTGTTCAGTGTCTTGAATGGTGGAACGAGGAGAAATGAAAGTGGAAAAACGAAGATCGTCGAGCTTGCTGACTTTCAGCACAGAGAACACTTTCCGCTTGCTCGCACACATGTTCGCAGGAAGATGCCAGTGGAATGTGAAATTCAGCTTTCGGAGGAGCCACATTTGCAGATTCACTGGAGCTTGACAGCAAGCAGTAGAAAAGCCGAGCATTCGTGTCAGTCGACCAAACGCTTGTGCTCTCGTGTCAATCCGTCAAACGGAATCTGTATGCACTCGTGTGTGCGCGCGACTTGATTTCTTTTGTGGCGGAGCGAAAAAAGTGGAGACTCAAACTTGATTTCTTTTGTTCGAGTGCAAAGAAGCTGAAAGCAGGTTGAACATCGAGCAAAGGTGTCTCTGTCGGAGGAATCACAGTAGACAGCGCAATGCACTCACTTTACAAAGCTGCTGCTTTGGGCAAAGACGAGATCGAGCTCGATGCGTCCGCTGACTCGAGCCTGGCAGCAAACGTGCCAGCAAAGCAGCACCAACAAAAGGAAATCCGCGACAGAGTGAAATGCGTCTCTTCGCGAATGAAGACATCGTGATGGCGAGCAAGGTGGTTGTTGACGAGTCGGTGGTTTTTGCAGCACCGCCACGTGAGGATCAAAAAACGGGCAGAGGAGGGAACTCTGTCAGCAACCCCAACCGCTGCACAACTGCAAACTGAAGTTCAAGCAGCGACCGTTTCAAACCCCAGCCCTGCTGGTCGTTCAAGACACCAGCACACGAACGCGGAAAAAAACAGTTAATTTTCTCTCTCTCTCTCTCTCTTGCTTCTTGCCTTGACAAAATCAAACCGAGCAAAGACGCACAGAAACCAGCCACGCGCAAACATCCTCGCGTAGTGGTTGCGCTGCGAGTCGCTGTCGTGCTTCAATTTGATGGTCAGCATGCTTGTCCTGTAGCTGTCCCACGCACGCAGCGCGCCACTCGAAGATGCCATTCTCCATCATCCAGACGAATCGTCATCAAGCAACGATTGTGTTGAAGAAGAGAGAGAGAGAGAGAGAGAGAAGCCGCACGTGCGCGAATGGGTTCACGCTTGCAGTTCACAGCGCTCAAAACTCCTCCCGCTTTCACTTGGTCTGGGTATGTGGTTCACAACACTTTTGCCGTTTGTTTGCTGTTTTTGACGAGAGGTGCACCACGAAAACACCGCACAAAACTCAAAACGAGACGAAAGCAACGTTGGAAAAGACACGACTTCTTTTTGGAGGAAGGAAATGGGGATCTGTGAAACTTCAAGTCCCCTGTTGAAGATGGCAAGAAAAAAATGGAACTTTTTTGTGGGAAACGAGCAGATTAGGGTCGCGTGCCTAAAGAGGGATCCTAATCCACCACTCGCTCGAGACGATTGGATTTCAGCGATGATACCTAGCTTGATGCAAATTGGGGTTGACGATATTGTCCAACTGCAGACAGGGATAGGTGTGCACAATTAGGGCTGCAGGAAAGCTTGCATGGCAAAAAAGCATCGACTCAGATGACATCAATCAAACTTAAAACGCTGCTTGACAAAGAAAGAATCTGCGGACGAGAAACTTCAGGATCCCGAGAACAAAAAGAAAAGTAAGGAACTGAGATGCACACCACACCACCACCACCGCAATCCACAAAAGCCACTTTGTTTTCACCCTTTTTTTTTCTCGGACACTTTTTGCGAGGTCGCAGAGCAGAGGTCGTCAAGGTTGGAGGAATGAAGACGCGGGAATCCACGCTTGCTGCAACGTACGTATCAGCGCGTTGAAGAGCTCACTTTGGTGTTGTGTGCGGATGGCGGCGTCAGTGGAATCTGCGTGGGAGTCTTGAGCGAGCGAGACTCGGAGGCTGATCAGAAAAACCCTTTCGCTATACTCGACTCTCATCTCAGAACAGCGGAGCTCTTTCAGTCATGACAAAATCGGAATCGACACCACTCAGGATAAAGTCGCCACCCATGTTACTGAGGCAGCTCTTTGATGCCTGTTGACAGAAGACCCCTCTCGTTCGCTAGAAACAGGTTTGTAGTGTCATTGTGGCCACGTTCTGACGCGTGCAAGCAGCAAAAGACGAGCCGACTTGAAGCTCCCAGAACTGCAAGCATGAAGGAGGAAGCATTGCAATCAGCATTTTGGTGCTTCTTGGTGGGTTAATAGCAGAGGTTTGCAGAGAGCACACACGACGAGTGCAGTGGCGTCAACACCTTTCAAGAGGGAAACGAAAATGCGATTGCCAAGTGGGTACATCTTCAACATGCGAGTGAGTAAGCGCATTTGAAACAGCGAGACACCGGAGGAGACACAATAGCTACAAGCACCGATTTTCGTCCTGATTCGATTGCTTCCAAATCACCTGCTGGCTGATTGTGAGCCTTCTGTCTCCTCGTAAATGCCATCGCATCGTGCGAGTCGTGGAGGTTCCACAACTACCCCGATGCTCACATCTCCATGCCAACCACAGCAAATCGCGATGAATGGTAAGACTGCTGTTGATGCCCTGCAGCAGGATAAACATTGAGCTTGAAGCTCCGGCTGTGACTTCCCTGTGCTTGACAGCGCGTCACACTCTGACCAGCATCTGGCTGCGCTTTTGAACCTGCGTGGCAACTGCTGGTCCCAGCTGGGAACTCTTCATCAATGCCGAACTGTGCTGACACTTCCCAGTGGCCCTGTTCTGGTCCATTCATCACGGTCATCCAGTTTCGCAGGAGGATCAAGTGCACCTTGTATGGCCATCCAAGATTCCCGTCACTTTTTGGGAACGCAGTGACTGACGTGGCTCTGGCTTCTTTTTGCTTTTTGTCGCCATTATCATCTCAGAGACAAACCAGAGGAGTGATCAACGCAAACGCTGCGTCAAGACACGACGACCAGCGTGCGCGTCACCCGATTCGCCAAACCAACTTCCAATATTCAACATTGAACGTTGAACGTGGCGCTTTGTGTCGCTTCTTCAACTGCGTCATTCGAGCTTGCAAAGTCAGACTGGCTCTGACACAGCCAGGTTGCCACGTGTGACCTGTGGTTGAACCTGGGACGAGGCTCGGCTTGTAGTTCAACCACGTGGCCGCGCGTTCCGTTCGCTTTTGCTTTTTGCGACTTGTCTCTTTGACTGACTGGTTGAAGCTCAGCAGAATCTCTCCTGAACGCCTCTGAGCCAGTCAGGCAAGCAGGAAGGCAAGCAGCACCTGTGTCCTGCTTATGCTGCTGCTCAAGATGGCTTGCTCTTCAGCCATGAGCGATTTCGGTTTGGTCTCACAGAGGCTCCTTTCTTTTCGTCTCTTGTGGAAAAGACGAGAGTGCGAACGAGTGAGGCACGCAGAGACCCCAGCACGACATGCTCGCTCTCCCACAGACCGATCCTGTAGACGCCATCTAGGGACGGCGCGCATGGAGATTCTTCTCCTCTCTCTCTCTCTCTCTCTCTCCCAGAGACAGACAGCCTTCCATGTGAGTAAGTTCCTGAACTTGGTGATGTTGTTCTCTGTGTGTGTGTGTGGGTATTTTCTGATAACGCGCATGGAATCGTGTGCGTGTGTGGAGGTGGTGACAGGAGTGGGTCTTCTTGTCCGCTGTGACGCGATGATGCTGTTACAGGCGTAAACAGAACGAATCGACGGACATGAGGAGCTACGATATGCTTCTCGCAGTGCCATAGCATCGCACCATGCGTCCTGCGTGTGCGTCTGGCTGTCTGCTTCCTCGAATGTCGACGAGGACCAAGCGATTTTGTATTCCGCCACTCTAGGCTTCCCAAGACACGAGGCAGCTCAAGAGAGCCGAAGCACACCCCCCAGCTACCTGCTTCCAATGGCACCCTCAGTACAATCAGCACACGACTATGGCATATTTCGATCCAGTATGCGCGTTGTGCCTCATGACATGCTCCCCTCGCATTGGAAGCGAGGACGACGACCAGGCGGACACCCCATCTCGCTCTCCGAGGATGTGCGTGTGCGAGTGGTTTTGTCCACTTGTGAAGAAACGCACAAGAGGGAACGAAGCCTCAGGCGGCATCGCCACCTTCCTGGCTGCCATGTTGACGGGGATACGCATGCAAGACCTCGGATGTGCGCACTTTTGTTGTTGGTTTGCAGTAATGGTAGTCGCACCTCCGCACAACACGCCAAACCAACCAGCGCGAGTTGGAAACGATAGACGAGGCGGAGAAGACGCTTTGTGATGTGGAGCTTTCGGCATGCACATGTCATGCGATCTCCCGCTCCATGTCTGAAAGTGCGGCTCGGGGTCTGCCTGTGGACACACACACACACACACACCTGCGCTCTCTCTCATGAGACCATCGATTGGCTCTCGCTCTCCCGCGTCTACCAGTATCCGATGTGGCGACAGCGATGCCATTTCGTCCTTCCAAATGAAACCCAAGCACGACAGACCTTGCGAAGCAGGCGCTCTGCGATAGATAACAGAGGACGCGTGCTCTTGGTTTCTTTTGTCTACGCGAAATGGACACGAAGACTTGTGTTCGCATCTGATGAACGATTGCAATGGTTGCCAATTTGGTAAAGTCGTGCAGGTTAACAGGATAAAATCTCAACCAAAAACCGGATTTTATCTGCACTAAATACATCCTCGCTGCTATCATTTAAGCAAGCCTTTTGTATGGATTCTGCGAACGAAACTGGTAGTTTGCTTCGCAACACATCCCTCTCAGTTTTCTACTTGATTGCTTGGTGATGCTAGCATCCTCTTTATTTGAGGCGAATGACACCATCTGATACAGTTACCCAGCTCAGAGTACCTCTATAAATCTAAAAATGCCTCTTCTCGAAGTGTCGAGTCAGATCAAGTGCTTCCAGTAGTTGCTTTGCACTCCTCTCATGCAGCTCAGCTCAGCCATCTGCCACTCTGGAAACTGAAGCACGTGGTAGAGTAAGCCATCTTGGCGTGTGCAGAGATGCTGCAAGAGCACACAACACACTACGCAAACCCATCCAGATCATCTGAATGTTGCCCACCACATCGGGCTCACTGCCACTGGATTGATTAGGTCAGGTGGAGTGTTCGGTCGCTGCTTCTTGTTGGTGTTAGTTTGGTAAATGCTGGGTGGAGTCGGGACAAGTGAGCTGATGGTTTGTCATTGATTGCTTGAGCCACCTGCGATTGTTGGTGCCTCGAGGCGCAAACAGTTCCACTGTGACGCTACAAGCGAGTCCTTTGCTTTTGTTTTTTGGCTTCGCGTCTTCTCGCTCACCCATCTTCAGTTTGCTTCAGCACGAAATATTCAAAGAGGCGCGCGCACGTGTGCGTGAATCAACAACCTGAGAGACGCGAGAAGGGAAGAGAAGCGCGTGTGTCCGTTCCTGACGTGTCGCGGCCGTTCGTCTAACCGCGAAGAACGAGAACGCACGCGGCGCGAAAGTCTCACTTTGCACCACCACGCACAACCAGCTAACACAGGGAAGAAGAAGAAGCCATGCCGGCGATCCTGCGCGAGATCGACGTCGACGTTGTCCGCATCAACCCGCGAGGCAGCACGCGCGGGTCGCCGCAGTACGTGTTTGCAGTGCACCCGCTCAACGCGAGAGCGCAGCGTCCGAGTGCCAGCAGCAGGAGGGAAAGCGCGATCGCGTCGACTTTCATCGGCAGCACACTGCGTCCAATCGACGAGAACGAGATCCCGATCGTCCACGAGGTCGCGAGAACGTACTCGCAATGCCGAAAGCTGTACAAGAACCTCAAGGAGTTCACGAACGGAGCGAAGAAGTCTGCTTGCCAATGCTGCTGCGGCGATCTCAACGATGCTAGCCCAGGCAGCAACGACGATTCGAGCCAGCAACGTCGCCAAAGCGCATGTCCTTGCGGGGCTCTCTTCTCGCTACTCGATGCGTTCATGTTCCCGAGAAAGCGGTTGCTGCACCGACGATCGCGAGGCGTGTTCGAAGAGCGCAGGTTCGCGCTCAACCTGTTCATCAAGAGCGTGCTCCAGAAGCTCCAGTCCTTCCGCGACCGCGAGTTCGAGCAGATTGTGCAGCAACAGCGGCGTCACCAGCAACATCCAGACTTGCTCTGGGAAAGCGACGACCCAGCTCCTCACGTCGCCCTCTTTCGCTGCAAAGTGATCGCCGCGCTGCTGCGCTTCCTCGCGCTCGAAGACGAGACTCTGGTGTCCAAGATCCGTGAGATGAACCAGCGCCTGTTTGGGAAGCTGAACCTCGAGGGCTGGCACTCGGACCGCAAGAACTTGTACTTCATCAACGAAGACAGCGAGGACGACAGCAGCAACAGCTCAGTCGACGGCGACAGCAAGAGAGCCAACAATGTCAGCAGCCCTAGCCATCTCAGCAGTAGCCGAAGCAGCAGAGTGGTCGGCGAGTGTGACGACCTGAGTGCTGGTTGCTCTCTGGACCTAGAGGAGATGATGGAGCAGTCAAAGAGATAGCCTCGCCGCCCACCCATAGAAGAGTAACTATCATTGAGTTATTTATGACCATGAAGCCACCACCTCAACCTTCGCAGCTGGTGGTTGGAGCTGAATCATGTCCAGTTCACAAAGAGGATCGACAACGGCGGACTTTCCGATCACCACATGACAGCAGCGACAATCCTGCCTCGTTCTTCCGCTGTTGGCACTCTCTCTCCGTGCTCCGCTCGGAACGCAGCCATCCAGGCATCGAAAGACTGCAGGTTTCGCAATGGAGTCTTGTCATACGCTCCATATCCAGAAACACGCGCAGCCTGGACAAAGAACTCCCTCGCGGCACTCAAACCCCCGCTTCGCAGACTGCAAATCCCAGCGTTGTTCAGCACATGGACACTGTGCGAGTGCGCTTTGAGCAGCTCAGCCGACAGTTCACACGCATGGTCTCGCTGGTCGAGCTCGAACAGGACCTTGATGCGGGAAAGTCGGGCTTTCAGCGTCTTTCGTGGCGCAAACACGTACGCCAATCCCCACCGCAAGCGGCAGTTTGGATCCTACGCATGGTGGCCATTCGGACCAGGTTCTCCCACGAGAACAGGTTGTCACCTTGCAGCACAGGGTTGCTCACAAAGTTGTTCTGGTCGTCGTAGAGCAAGAGGAACTGCCACTGGTCGGTGGAGTGCAGCGTCAATGGAGTCACGTAGAGCGCGATTGTGCCAGCACAGAGCAGCGCCACACGCTCGCTGCTGGTCAGCAGCAATGGAAAGAGCTTCATCGCCGTTTGCTGCTGGATCACCGGGTTACAATGATGCTCTTTGCGCTCGTGATCTCTAAAACATAGAAAGGTTTCTGTGAGAAAGCGTATCTTTTCGAGATGTGGATCGCTGCATTCGATTGGCTGAAACTGATCCACCACCTGAACTTGATTGGCTGTAAAAGCTCGTCTTTGAGTTCCATCAGACTTTTCGATTGATTATGAGCAATCAGAGACTCACACTCGGCTACTGCCACCTGACACTGCGCAGTGGTGCAGCAACGAGAGCAACTTGGGCAAGGCGCTGCTCGACTCACAAATCCCGCGCGACCAGGTGTTTGTGACCACGAAGCTCTGGGTCTGGCACTGGGGGTACGACAAAGCCATCGAGGCGATCAAGGAGAGCAACGCGAAGCTTGGAGGGACATACATCGACTTGCTGCTGCTGCACGCGCCTGGGAACAAGGATCTGCGGGCGAGACCTGGCGCGCGCTGGAGGACATGCGAGCGCGTGGCGTGGTGCGTGACATCGGCGTGTCGAACTTTGGCATCGCGCATCTGGAGAAGCTCGCACTCACCGCGAAAGTCCCGCCAGCTGTCAACCAGGTCGAGCTGCATCCGTGGCTGGCGCGCAAAGAGCTCGTGGGGTACTGTACGCGGCATGGCATTCTCGTGGAAGCGTACTCGCCACTGAGCAAGGGCAAGATGCGCGACAGCGAGGTGCTCAAGGAGATCGCAGACCAGGCTCAAGCGACTCCAGCGCAGGTGCTCATCGCGCACAGTCTCGCGAAGGGCTACGTGGCGATCCCAAAGTCGGTCGACCCCGCGCGGCAGCAAGAGAACTTGGACGCGAGTGTGAAAGTGGCGCTGACTGCAGCGCAGATCGAGACGCTGGACGCGTTGGACGAGCACCTCGTGTGCGCATGGGACCCGAGCGAGAGCGATGAAGTGTAGAGACAGTTGCATAAAGAGAGCAATCCTAAACGCAGGACGTGTGTGAGCCACGTGGAGAGCAGCGCCACCGAATTGAGTCGCACTGGGTCCACACAGAACTCTCCAGAACCTTAATCAGGGATTGTATGGTTCGGAGCAGAGCAAAACAGGGCAATCTGCGCACACACACTGCCACGTTGTTGGGAGCGTGTGAGGTGGTTGGGTGAGCGGATGTTGAAGTGAGGTGATGGATGAGAGGCGCCACAGTGCAGGTGTCATCGTGCGACGAGCGCAACTTCGAGGAGCAGCACTCTCTGCACAGCGACTCTCAGCCATCAGTTTTTTCTCGCACAAAGCCAGTCCAGTTTCCGTGTTTCAGACTCGTGTGCTATTTGATTCCTGTCGAAACTGCTCGACCGAGTTCTTTAGTGCGTCCGCAACTTATCAAGAGTGTGAGAGAGAGACTAGATCCTCACTTTGTATAATAGTCTGCCTGTCGAATAGGAATATCGCGCAGCTGCACAATGCAGTTTGCCAGTTTTGTCTGTGTACGGGACTGTGTGTGTTCCAATGCGGGACCAGTTCTGAACTGGGACAATGTGTGTTTATGTGCTAGCGCAAACACGTCCATTTCAGAAAAACCTCGAACTGAAGCTCGCGAATGCGATCACATCGCGAGGTTCATTACACCAATATCAAGGTTTGACACCTCCTCTGTAAGGTGTTTCATCATCTATGGCATCACACAAATCGAGATGTGGACACACAAAAGCGCACTTTAGCGAGCATCGATGCGATTGCGTGCCTGTCTGCTTGTGTGTCCAATTAGACTTGGCGTTTGTATGTCCGAGGTGCGCGATCGATCGTCCAGTCGGCAACATCAACAGTTCATTCGACTCCCCCACCAATTGCCCGCTCATATCCGAAAGTTCCGCCGAGAGCGCTGCGCGAATAGCTCGCTCCATCTCTGCAGATACACAGCCCCTGCGTCACATAGAGATCGTCAGCATGCTCGCGTCCCTGACCCGTCGACCACTGGCCACTGCGTCTGCAGCTCGCCGCTTTGCGTCCCTGCAGGCGACCACGCCCGTCCAGAAGGCGATGCTCTCGCCTGCCACGGAGAGCGACGACAGCAGCAAGAGCATCAAGTCGGAGGACTCGCTGCAGAGCGAGTACCTGCATCGGCCCGTGACGTATCCGCTGAACAAGGTCAAGGTCGTGCTGCTCGAGAACATCCACCCGCGCGCGGTGCAGGTCTTTGAGCGCGAAGGGTACACGGTGGAGACCCACAAGCGCGCGCTCTCGGGCGAAGAGCTCGCGCGCGTCGCTGGCGACGCGAACATTCTCGGTATCCGCTCGAAGACGCAGCTGGATCCGGATTTCTTTAGCACAGTCGGGTGGCACGAGCACCGCCTCTGGGCGGTCGGCTGCTTCTGCATCGGCACGAACCAGGTCGCGCTCCAGGACGCCGCGAGCTTCGGTATCCCGGTGTTCAACGCGCCGTTCTCGAACACGCGGTCGGTGGCCGAGAAGACGCTCTCGGAAGTGATCGCGCTGCACCGCAAGCTCTTTTTGCGCTCGACCGAGCTGCACCAGGGCATCTGGACCAAGTCCGCCACGGGCTCCCACGAAGTGCGCGGGACGACGCTCGGCATTGTCGGCTACGGCCGCATCGGTTCGCAGATCTCGGTGCTCGCGGAGCTGCTCGGCATGAAGGTCGTGTTCTACGACCCGATCAAGTGCTTGCCGCTCGGCAATGCGCGCCAGGTGGACACGCTTGAGGAGCTGCTCGGGATGTCGGACGCCGTGACGCTGCACGTGCCTGCGACCGGCACGACGAAGAAGATGATCAACGCCAAGACGATTGCGATGATGAAGGACGGCGCGCTGCTGGTGAACAATGCGCGCGGCACGGTGATCGACATTGACGCGGCCGCCGACGCGATCCGCAGCGGCAAGCTCGGCGGACTCGCGGTCGACGTGTTCCCGTTCGAGCCCGAGAAGAACGGCGAGCCGTTCGACACCCCACTGCGCGGACTGCCGAATGTGATTCTGACGCCGCACATCGGTGGCTCCACAGAGGAGGCGCAGGGCAACATCGCCGTGGAGGTCGCGAGCAAGCTCGTGCGCTACATCAACAACGGCTCGACCACGACGTCCACGAACACGCCGGAGCTGGACATGCTGCCGATCCGTAACAACTCGATGCGCATTTTGCACATGCACCACAACGTGCCCGGCGTGCTCAGCAAGATCCACTCGGTGCTCTCGGACTACGGCATCAACGTGACGTCGCAGTACCTGCAGTCGGACCCGCGCCACGGGTACATCGTGCTGGAGGTGGAGAAGTTCCACGCCAAGGTCGTCACGCGCGAGCTCAAGAAGATCAAGGAGACGATCTTCCTGCGCACGATCGTTTAGAGGAGAAGAAGGAGCGGAATACGAAGAGTTCCAGACTGCCGCTGCTCGCCGTCCACTCGATTGTCAACCACCAGCTAGAGAGAGCAAGAGAGGAGGACGGAGGTTCGGCTATGCTGCTTGCATAACAACACACAAGAAACCAATGAACCCCAAGAAGACGCTCATCTGCATTTCTGCTAGGCGCAATGAACCCCAGGAGCAGCTCCAAAGTGAACTACGCCCATCCGTCCACTCGATGGATACTGCTACTGTGCTATGGATGGATGGATGGACGGCGTTTGTTGACATTTGTAGCTCTTCGTTGGTGTGTTGCTAGTGGGATCCATACGAGAACGAAGATGAACGCTAACACCATCCAATACAATTCCGCCGACGCACATGCACAGACTTGATGTGAATCCATACGCTCCTGCGAATACACCAGAAAGCGACAGGATGCACTTCGTCCAGGACTGTGCGTGCGAATCCTCCTCAGCTAGGTGGACACTTCGAAACTCAATCATGTCCACTGCTTCGTAAACTCAAAAGCATAGTTCCAACTTGATCACCAAAATGGACAGGTGCAAGAACAGCAAATCCGCCAATCATCGACTTGGTCCGCACTTCATTCTACTCAGAGCACTCGCTCTCTCGTTCTGCGCAATCTCGTTGAGTGTGTTCACCACATACGGCATCTTTACGCGATCTGATGCATGATAATTCGACATCAAGCGGATCAGGTTCCGCTGCTTGTTGTTCACCGATTCTGGGAGATTTGGAGTGTTTCCTCTTTTCCATTGAAAGCGGAGCTGTGCTGCTGACTTCGGCAATCCCCACGGCATAACTCCACTCACAGCCTCGATGATGCACATTGCAAGCGAGTACACATCGGACGCAAATGTGACTCGCTCACCTCTCAAGTACTCTGGAGATCGCCAATTCTCTGCACCCATTTTCAGAACGTCGACCTGAATCTCAGCCTCGTTCACCAACCAGCTCAGTCCAAAGTCGATCAGCTTCGATTTGCCACCCACGCCAACCAGAATGTTGTCACATTTCAAGTCGTTGTGAATAACATTCTGTCCGTGCAAGTACTCGAGTCCCAGAGCCACCTCGTACAGCTTCTGCCACTTCAGGTGCTGGTTGCCTCTCTGGTTCAGGAAGTGCTGTAAATCACCGTTGGGGCAATGCTCACACACAAAGTAGCGCTTGTCGACGTGGCACGCTCCGTAGAACTTCAAGATGTGCGGATGATTCAAGCGGTGCCACACTCGCACTTCGTGCAGAAGCAGATCAGTCGAGATGGTGTCGTCATCTGCCTCGTAACCCATAAACTTGACCACGACGGGGGTGTCCTGCCAAGATCCCTTGTAGACCGTGCCGAACGAACCTTTCCCGATCGCATCCGACTCCCTGAACACCAGATCTCGAAGCGAGATATACCACGGCGGAGATGCTGTCGACAACGAGAGACCGAATTGTGTCCAGCGACCATGACTCGACGGCGTGCCAAGGTGGCTCAGTGATATCGCAGTCACGCTCTCGTTCGCACATGCCAGGCTAAATGAGACGGACGATTTCACCTCGGTTTTTTCGATGATTCCATCTTGTGCTTGCCTCCAAACGCGGATCTGGTGAGTGGGCGATACACCCAGCATATCCAGCAGCCGGTCCAGCTCAGAGTAAACCACGTGGTGCGTTTCGGCAACTTTGCGGCTTCTCGTGTACCTCAACTTTGTCTTCATTGTCCATGCCACGCGCAGGTACCGCTTGAAGTTCGACAAAGTAGTGCAGAATAGCACCACTTCCACATTGCCCGATGTCTTGTTTCCCTCTCGCAAAAGTCTGAAAATGACCTCAAACGCTGGGTACACGTTCCTGGACATCCATGGGTCGTCTGGAAATTGCTCACACTTCGAAAACACCTGCTGCAGCGCCTCTGGAATACTAGAATATTGCAGCTCTGCAAACACGTGCTTGTCGATTCCCTCGCATCCATTCTGTTTACCCATCCGCCAGAAAACATGGCAAAGAGTACAGCTCAGTGAAAAAGAAAACGAGCAAATATCGCACACTACAAAAGCGAGCTTACCTCGTCCCTTCCATTTGAGTTTGGTGGCTTGTCTGAAGAGCGTTCCCGGATCTGCTGGTTGTCGAGAGCAAACTGTTTCAGCCGCGCCACAGCAAACGAGATGTTCACGCGTTTGGTTGGATCCTTCGCGCACATTTTCGTAACCACATCCCACTGAGCTTCGTTGACACCTTCGAGACGGCTTGCTAGCATCTTTTTTTTCTCAAAGATAGAAATCTCCTCCCACTGATACTCGGGTGTTAACGCTTCCAGGATGAACAACCCGAAAAAGCACACATCTGAAGCAGATCCAAGGGATGCCATTCGCGTCGATTAGTCCCAGGGATTGAGGCTTCGGTCGACAGGTGTGGATGCATTGACACTTTCACACATCCCGGACAGCTTTGCGATCAAATCGGAGCCAACAACGATGTGCTCACCTCGAAGACTCCCGTGGACAAACCCTTTGCTGTGGAGGTATTGTAGCGCGAGTGCAATCTCATGAAGACACTTCCAGAGTAACCCAGCTTCCGCAGGCGTTCTTGTAGGTGCACTCATTCGGCTTCCGTCAGTCTCCCGAGCAGTTGCACAGCTCAGGACGCTCAGCAGCGGTCTTCCTTCTGGAAGCAGCTCGTAAACGAAAAACTTGGTTGATCCGATGTGGCACGCGCCGAAAAGTCTGACCATGTTTGGATGGCTCAGCTGGTACCACTGCGATGCTACATCTTCGAAAACATCGGAAGCATGATGACTTGTCTCAATCATCACATTTGTCTTTCTCCACGTCCCTTCGTAGTATTTTGCACGTCGATCAGATCGTACGAGGTTCCAGCTATGAAACTCGACATCGTCGCGGGATATGAACCAGTCGGGAACGACAGGATCTTTAACCTGATGCACAAAAAGAATGCGCTTGAGTGCTCGTTCGATGGCTTCTCGCATTGCAGGACTTGAGTCGTCAACCCGAGTCTTCAGTTCATACTGAAGTAGTAGAACTGCCTCAGCCACCTCCAGTTTGCCTCGAAGCCGGCGCATTAACTCAGTTCCGACAAACTCCTTCAAGTGGGTTTGAAGCAGTACCTGATCGGCATCCCACTGAGCTTTCCAGCCACTGTCGATATTCTCTGCACTCAGCAGCGCAACGAAGTGGTCCAGCTCTTCGTGAAAGTCTCGGATTCTGCTCGTGATTGCTCGACTGCCAATGAATCTCGATAGTGGGTCCCACCGCTTCTTGACTTGGAACAAATGACTGCAGAACCGGAAGATGATGCTTGCAAACGACACGAGGGTGCTCTCTTGATGGTGTACAGCCCCAGCTTGCTGGAGGTGATAGCAAATGCTTTCCAGTCGATCCAAGTATCGAATCGAGACCGACTTGAACTCAAACGTGGCATCGCACAATCGTCTCATTGTCTTCAAAGTGCCAGGAATCAGAGGAAACTCATCTTCTTGCACGTCCTCATAGCACAGAGCACCTCCACATGCGATCAGCGGTTGCACAATACCAAAGTAGTCCCACCGAGCTGCTGATATCAACGGAGTCTCTCCATCATCGCCACTCCGTACATTGATTGGCGCTCCAGCATCGATAAGTGCTTGGAATATCTTCATGTGTCCAGCCCGACCAGCAACTGTTACTGGAGTCTCGCATTCTCGACGGGAGCGATTCAAACACGATTTCCCTGCGACGGAGGCACCTTTATCGATCAAGGTATGTACCAGGTCGAGCTCACCATGCTCAGCAGCGTAAAACAGCGCCGTTCTTCCATCCTGGATCTTGGCTTGGTCGTCGGAGGCACTCAGAATCAGCTTCCTAACGACACCAAAGTGACAAGGTCTATCTGCAGTTAGAAGAAGTGTGACGCCATCCTTGTCTTCGGAATCAACGACCGCGCCGTATTGGATCAGCATCACGACACCCGATACATCGCCAGCTGATGCAGCATACCACAGTGCAGTACGTCCACGGCGGTCTTGTGCATTGACGTTGGCGCCGTTTTTGATCAGCATTGCGACTTGATTGGTATCTCCGTTTCGAGCCGCATGCCACATTGCAGTTCGCCCGTAATGGTCTTGAGCATCAATGTCAGCATCATTTCGGATCAATTCTGCTACTACGGTGCCATATCTGGATCTCGCCGCGTACCATAATGGTGTTCTTCCAAACTTGTCCTTGACATCGACTGTTGCGCCGCTGCAGATCAAAATTGAGATCACCCCGAACCGACAAGAGGAGGCTGCATACGACAATGCGCTTCGTCCAAACTTGTCCACAGCGTCGACGACTGCACCGCGATCTATCAGCTCAGCGACTCGTGTAACATTGCCGGCTTCTGCTGCGACTGACAGAGGTGCTCGACCCCACACATCCGTACCATTTGCGTGTTTGCCGTTCTGGTGCATATTGTAGTCGTCGTCCGGATCGGCACCGCGCTCAGACATCTTGCTCCTCGCATTCGCTTTAGTCTCGGAGTGTCTGTACAAGATTCGCTTCCTCTCGGTTTCGTTTTGTTCTCCCCCGTCATCACCACAGCATGGTTCTTGGTCCGGTTCGGCTTCAGTTGGTACCTCTTCGCCCTGTGAATGCACGTCGTTGTTGCCGTACTGAGCGGTCGCTACAAGCGTCACGATCGACTGTAGCCAGCTCAACTGGCCGCAGATCAAGCCGCCCTTGTCTTCATGCGCGTTTCGCCTCATACTGGCAGTGGAGGATGTGTGCATGCGTCCAGTTGCTTTGCTCTCTGTTTCTTCTTGTTGGTGTTGTTGTTGTTGCGAGATCCTGGATTTGCTTCTTGTTGTGTTGAACCCATTGCATGGGTTCACAGATTTCTCATTTCTGCAATTGGATGCTCAGAAGAACACAAAACTCAACTGCCATGCAATAATAATGAGCCAATGATGGATCGCAATGAGGAACCACATTCCTATTCCAGCCAATGAACAGTCAGTTTAGTAGGTTCAACATTGGTTGATAAAGTGCCAAAATCTGATCGTTTTTAGTGCTCAGGATACTCCATCATTTGCATTTGGAGAAGGTGCGCACAAACACACTCCAAGAGCACGTGCTGCATTCACGCACCAAGACGTAGTGCAAGCTGGCTTGGTTCCTCCTGACCATGAAATGCTCCATGTGTATGCACTGGATGTGTTCTTCAGCATACCGTTATATTCACTCTCTCTCTCAGCTCTCTCTTCTTGCGAAATCCAGCTCGCATTCTCATTTTCTCCATGCCGAGATCTCGCCTCTCGACTCCATTGATGGACCAACATGCTCGTGCTCAAAGCCGAAGCGAATGCGGCAACTCTCGACCCCGCAGTCGTACGCTGGCGCATCGTCGTCTTGATCTCGCTGCTTGCCTGACTTTCGAGCCGCTTGATCGCCACCGGTTCTCTCTTGTCGTGTCGTCGCCAGCACGTTGCACATGCTGAGCCACGGCACGAGGCGAGCTTCCCACAGCGTCGCAGCGTCGACGCTCGACTTCTCGTCCAACGGAGTCGAGTCCACCTGCTCCCCATTGCGGAACGCGACAACGCACGGCACGGACTTGAGTCGCAGATCCCGAGTCGAGACAGCACTGCTCTCACCATCCCCATTGCCACGCACACACACGAGCGCGAACTTTGTACCGAGGAACTTCTTCGCGACATTGCCCATCTCAAGCACCAGCTGCCGCACTTTCACAGCGTCCACTTGGCTGTTGGTCGCAAACACCACGCGAGGCACCTCCGGAGTCGCACGTAGCTCCTTCAGAAGCGTTGTGAAGTCCGTCTCTGTGACGACCCCGTAGCCGTCTGCAGCGTTCCGCATCGCGACCTGGATCTGCGCCTCGAGCTCTTTGCGGCGCGCAGCGAACACTGGGTCCATGTCGTCCAGCTCAAAGTCCGAGTCGTCGAAGTCCGAGTCATCCTCAGCGTCTGCTTCTCGTCGCTCTCTCTCCGACTGAAGTGGCGCAAACACCTGCGAGCGTGGCTGTGAGTGTAGCTGCTGCTGCTTCTGGGCGATCGCCATGTCATGCGCCGTGGGCTCAAAGAGCTGCTGGCGCAGACGCACGCCGCCGGACGTCGGGTCGTGCAGCGTGAGCACGCGCTTGAGCTCCATGGCCTTCTCGTACTGCCGCTGGTCGCGCTCGCAGCAGGACGCCATCGTCGGGTCGCTCATCATCTCCAGCTCCGCCTCGCTGTGGTCGTGGCCGCAGCAACCGCCGTGAGCTCCATGATCATGCTGGCTCGCCATTGTGCGTCTTGGTGTTGTTGCTTGGAAGCGACTTGAGGAGGAAAACAGAAAGAGGTGTGAGAGTGATAAGTTCGCGTTGCGACCAGATATGCGACAGACAGGCGCACTTAGGAGAGGAGATTGCGCTTCAGATTGTGGTGGTTCACTCCGAGCACCCTCCTAATGAATGGTTGCTTGTCTTGGAGTCCAGCGTGAACTATAAGCAAGAACCTACAAACCAATCTCGGCTGACAGTGAATATAAACACGCTTTACACCACATGAAGAGGCAAACATCTCGAGGATGCTTGCCATCATCACTTTTATTCACTTGGATTCTAGAGCTGTCAGTCCCTCCGAATCGCACAGCCACAAATCCGCCAAATGGACTAGAATCGTAGCGTACTGTGTCAGCTACTTCCCTCAGATCTTTTGTGGGTAACCTCCTCCATGCCTCTCCCATTGGCCGAAACAGAATCTCATCTCGCCCCCATTGGCTGAAATAGATCCGGCAGTCGCATGCCAGTCATCTCATGTTTGGCTCTTTAGTGCAGACTCAAACAGGCTTCTTTGAGCCGTCTCTCTTTGAAGACGCTCGAAGACCTGCCAATCAGTACGCAACTCTTTCAAGGAACGGCAGGCAGGAACGAACGACAGGCAGCGGACGGACACGGACGCCTCTCTCTCTCTCTCTCTCTCTCTCTCTCTTCCTTCCATCCTCCCGTCTCTTCTCCCTGTATCTGATCGCCATGGCAGCCCCGCACAGCCTCCTGCGCTCGTCGTCGTCAGCCGCCGCGCGCGCGAGCAAGCGCTTCAGCAGCTCCGTGCGGGCAGGTCCGCGCTGCCTCGCGTCGCTGCCGACCAGTCTCTCGTCAGGCAGCGCGCGCGCGAAGAGCTCTTCCTCTGCAGCAGCCGCGTCGCCACACGTCGCGACGGCGGAAGAGCCGATCGACGCGAACCTGCTCAGCAGCCACGGCCGCGTGCTGACGATCGCGGACTGGGCCGAGCACGCCACGCGCATCCAGCCGCGTCCGACCCTCGAAGCCCCGTTTGAAGCGCCAGCGTTCACCAGTGAGCTCAACAAGCAGATCACGGAAGCCGAAGACGCCGCGGCGTTCACCATCAGCAGAGCGTACATCAGCGACGAGGAGTCCGACAAGTGGCTCACAGAATTCGAGATCCCCGCAGAGCACTTGGCGAAGTGCGCGAACGACGAAGAAGTCGCCGAGCTGCGTCGTCTGTACGCGCGCCAGCTGCGACTCGAGTGCTCGGTGTACGAGATGGCGATGGAGAAGCACGAGAGCTCGTCGCTCAAGGTGCGTCAGATCGGCCGCGCGTCCAACACGAACGCTGCGAAGGACCTGATCCGCAACTGGATGATCCCGGCGCGCGAGTTTATCGAGAAGGAGCAGAAGAAGATCCGCGACGGCAAGCACAGCATGGATAGCAACATCTACGGACCAGCACTGCTGATGCTCAAGGCTGACGTGCTCGCTGCTACTGGTATGAACGTCATGCTCAACACCTGCCTGGGCGATGCGCACGGTCCAAAGTTCATCAAGCTCGCGCTCGCGATGGGCAAAGCCATCCAAGAAGAGATCATCGTCCAGAAAGAGCGTGCCGAGAAGCGCGGTGGCGAGAACAAGTTCTACCTGCAGGTGACTGCGATGATCGAGAGCGACTTTGTCAAGGCGAAGATGAAGGCGTACCACGACGACGTCGGCGGGTGGGACAAGCGCATCAACTTGAAAGTCGGCGCGGCGTTGATCGATTGCATCCAGCGGTCGTGCTTCATCCCACTGGAGAAAGGGAGCCGAGAGATGTCGGACCAGCCCGCGTTCCTCCACGACTACGTGTTTGAGCGCAACCGCCGCGCCGGTGTGATCAAGATCCACCCTACGATTGCGAACACTGTGCTGAGCACGAAGCCCGGGGCGAACATCTTACCCTGGACTGCGCGCTACTTGCCCATGCTCGTGCCTCCGAAGAACTGGGACAGCGTCGTGAACGGCGGGTACCTGAAGCTGCACACAAAGATCATGCGCCAGCGTGACTCGGCGTGGCAGATGGACTGCGTCAAGCGCGGCGAGATGGAGCCGCTGTTCAAGGCGCTGAACCTGCTCTCGAGCGTGCCGTGGGTGATCAACCAGGACGTGCTGGACGTGATCCTCAAGGTGTGGGAGGACGGCGGGGGCTTTGGCGACCTGCCGCAGCGAACAGACATTGGGCTCCCCGAGTGGAAAGCCGAGTACGAGAACAACCCGGAGCAGCGCGAATTGTACGAGAAGATGGTTCGCAAGGTGAGTGTTCATGTCTGAATGTGTGAGTGGTTGTATGGAGTGGTTTGCAACAGAATCAAGCCCAGGACCCGCACAAATGCCTACGGGTTCTGGGTTCAAACTGCTTGCTAGAGCAAGCGCTTGGTATCGGGCGAAGGCACCACTTTGGACGCTGGTCTCTCTCTCTTGAGGAAGAGCTGTCTGCGTGCTTTTGCTCGGTGCTGACCCACATCTACGAATGGTTTGGAAACTGTATGGAGTTTGTGTGAAGTGAGATTCTCGTGCAGCAGAATGAAGCCCAGGATCCGCCCTCGTCTACGGATTCTGGGTTCAAACTGTCTTGCTGGAGCGAGCGGTCGGCATCGAGTGAGGAGAGCCGCTCGGATCTCTTCGATTGAAGTATCTGTGCGCTCTTTTCCGCGATGCTGACCCACAGCATCAACCTGTTGTGTTCGTATGCTTGTCTGCATAGGAGTGAGTGTATGGCGTATTGATGGATATTGGTTCAGTCTTGGTACTCACAGTGTCCAATGATTCTGCTTATATTGCTGAATAGATCCAACAGCGCAACCAAGAGCTGCACTCGCTTCGGTGCGACACGCTCTACAAGCTCCAGGTCGCGGAGGAGTTCAAGGACGAGAAGGCGCTCTACTACCCGTACAACATGGACTTCCGCGGCCGCGTGTACCCGATCCCTCCGAACCTCAACCACTTGGGCTCGGACCTGTCGCGCAGTCTGCTGATCTTCCGCGACCGCAAGCCGCTGGGCAAGGGCGGCATGCGCTGGCTCAAGATCCACTTGGCGAACGTCTTTGGTGTCGACAAGTGCTCGTTCGACGAGCGTGTGGAGTTCACGGAGGCGAACATCGAGAAGGCGATCGCGTCGGCGGCCGACCCTTTCGGTGAAGGCGACTGTGCGTGGTGGAAGGACGCCGACTACCCGTTCCTGGCGCTGGGGGTGTGCTTTGAACTGAAGCGCGCGCTGGAGTCGCCGGACCCCGAGAAGTACATGTCGAACATCCCGATCCACCAGGACGGCTCGTGCAACGGACTGCAGCACTACGCCGCGCTGGGTCGCGATGAGCTCGGTGGGCAGCAGGTGAACTTGGTTCCGGCGCCGCGTCCGAGCGACGTGTACACTGGTGTTGCGACCCAGGTGATGCGCAAGGTGGAGCGCGACGCCGCGATGGAGCTCCCCGAGAACATCCCGGACATGGAGCGCATCCTCGACGACGACAGTCCCGATGAGCGCGCGCGCAAGAACGCGATCCGCGAGCAGTGGAACCTGCGCCGGCGCAAGAAGCACGCGCAGTTTTTGCTCGGCACGATCACGCGCAAGGTCGTGAAGCAGACCGTGATGACGAGCGTGTACGGCGTGACGTTCATTGGCGCGCGCAAGCAGATCTCGGCGCGTCTGGAAGAAGTGTTCTTGACCAAGGGTCACTTGATGGACTCGGAGCTCGAAGACCAGATCTACCACGCGTCCTGCTACGCCGCGGAAGTGACGATGGAGTCGATGGGGGACTTGTTCACGTCGGCGAGAAACATCATGACGTGGCTCGGCGACTGCGCGTCCAAGGTCGCGAGCAACGGTCAAGCCATGTCGTGGATCACGCCGCTCGGACTTCCGGTCGTGCAGCCGTACCGCCGCAACACGTCGCAGCAGGTGCGCACGAAGGTGCAGCACGTGCTGATGGTGCTGACGGAGCAGTTGCCCGTGAGCAGCGGTCGCCAGAAGACTGCGTTCCCGCCGAACTTTGTGCACTCGCTCGACTCGACCCACATGCTCATGACAGCGCGCAAGTGTCTCGAGGACGACGAGATTACGTTCGCCGCGGTGCACGAC
This sequence comes from Globisporangium recalcitrans, assembly GCA_023333815.1. Taxonomy (NCBI): domain Eukaryota; phylum Oomycota; class Peronosporomycetes; order Pythiales; family Pythiaceae; genus Globisporangium; species Globisporangium recalcitrans. Next base: position 63,271 of record JAASFO010000024.1, read on the forward strand.
AGCTACTGGACCCACGCGTGCTCGGTGGACACGATGAACGGTCGTCTGCGCGAAGAGTTTGTGAACCTGTACCAGCAGCCGCTGCTCGAGGACCTGCTCACGGAGCTGCGTCTGCGGTTCCCGAAGACCGACTTCCAGGACATCCCGGAGCTCGGCACGCTCGACCTCACGGTCGTCAAGGACAGTCCGTACTTCTTCAACTGATCTGAGGGAGCTGCTGGTGGTGGGAATGGGGAATGGATGGTGGATAGAGAAAGAAGAAGGGAAGCAAGCAAGCGCCGCAAAGAGAAGATGTGCTGCTTTTGTTGTTGTTTTTTCTGTAATTTAAAATGAACATGGAGAGTCTGAGACTAAAGAGATCTCGTCATCACACGCCTCGACTTTGAAGCTTCTCGTGTCACTGTGCCTCATGTTTCACCAGAACAAAACGAACGCTCGTCCACTGAGCGACTCGTTCATACTGAGTGAGACCATTCAGGAATTGCTGGCATTCGCAGTTTCTTGCATGATCCGTGAGGCAGTCTGGCGTGCTCTTGCTGCTGCTTTCTCGTCTATTGGTCCATCCTGCTTACTGCTTCTTGGCGTTGTACGCCAGGCTCTCTTGGTTCAGCGGGTTCTGCGGAGAGCGGCGCCACTGGACGATCAATCATCACACACACAGAATCACAACTTGGGGTGAGATACAACGACACACCAGATGAGATGAAGCAACATCCACACAATCACACAAGAACGCACCATTTCGCTGAGCTTCTGCTTGTACTGCGAGAGCTTGAGACCCGGGAAGTCCGCCTTGAGCTCCGGCATCGTCGCTTCCTCGAACGCCTTGTAGGCAGCCTTGGCGCGACGCTCCGGGTGCTTCTCCGCGTCCTTGTCGCCGATCGTGAGCGCGTCCAGCGCCGACTCGATGCTGCGCGCCTCCGTCTCCACGCCGACGTCGCGGTTGCGGTTCTCGCGGAAGCTCGGGGTCTCGAACTGGATCCCCTTCTTGCTCTGCTTCTTGGCGTACTCGGCTTCTTCCGCCTCTCGCAAGGCGCGCATCTGGGCCTGTGTGAGCTTGCCAGAGCCAGAGGAAGCAGCGGCCGCTGGCGCTGGCGCTGGCGCTGGCGCCGCGAAGCCCTTGTTCTTCTTCTTGGTGGCGGGTTTGAGCGCCTCCTCCCACGGCTTGTTGAGCTCCTTGGCATCCTTCGTCTTGAACTTGCGGATCGCCGACTTGTCCTCAACCTTCGCTAGCGCGCTCTCCTCGAGCGCCTGGATGCGCTTGAGCTCCGCCTTCTTGGCCTCGGTCTCCGCGCGCTTGCGCTCTTCCTCGGCTTTGCGCGACTCGCCGCGCGAGTTCGCTCCCTTGGACCACTCGGCGCTCTCGGCGGCCGCGGCGGCGGCGTTGGCCCTGGCGTCCTTCGCACCCTTTGCCGCCGCCTTGCGCGCGTTGCCGGCCTCCACCTTCGTGTTCACTCCTCCGCTCGGCTTCTTGCCCATGCTCGTCGTCTCGTGGATCGAGTTACGCAGCTAGCTGTTCGTGCGACTGTGGAGCTTGTGGCTCGTGGCAATTTGCAGTTTGGAGCCACAAATGTCTGTTTCGTAGGTTGCTCTTTTGCTTTCGAGAAGGATTAAAGGAGGCATACGCTTGCTGGTCGAGAAGGGTTGAGACGTGTTGCGAGTCAAAACTAGTGAATACGGGTCGGAAGAAAGTACTCGACACATTGTTTGATCTGATCGATCCTCTATTTTGGTACAAATGTGAGACAACAAGAGGAAGAGATCGACTGAGCAATCAGAACTGGAACTGCAGCCAAAGTGTGCCTACGTTCGCCTGACTCAAGCTGTGATAAACGAAGCCTGCGAACTGATTCGAGGAGCGCACAACTGTCGAGAAGCGGCCGAGAAACTCGAGGTGAATCCGAACGCATTGGGCAAGCGTCTTCGTCCTTCCAAGCCGACTCCGCAGCCGACACACGAACAATGGTTACAGGAGTGGCGTC
>JAASFO010000240.1:0-30087 GCA_023333815.1 Globisporangium recalcitrans
CGAGTTAGCGCCGTCGCTACCCAGGGTCTGCTGGTTGTACTTGGCCACGAGCTCGCGTGCGCGCAGTCGCTCTTGCATGAGTTGAGGGTCGAGAGAGTTGTAGAGCTCGCCGCGCAGCATCTTTTCCTTTTCGGTCGTCGTTTTTGACTTGGGACGCGAACGAAGTGACTGGTGCGAATGAGTTTGAGGACTTGCGCGCCAGAGGGAAAATTGGGGAAATGTTATGTTTTGAGGGACGGGATGAAATACTCTGTCGAGTTTCCACTGCGCGGAGGACACCTCCGAGTCTCAAACGAACCTCTCTCTACATGGCTGAACTGAAAAGAATATCGTGCATCGCTCTAATCACGACGATTGCATGCAGTTCTCCGACAGTGCCAGCAATCATCCGCATTCCTTTTCACACACCAAATTGGTTTTACATTTACCTTTAGCTACTCAACAAACACACGCCGAGTTGATCTGCGCATCCGGTCGTAAGAGGTCTTGGGATCCTTGGGTGCTGTCGCTCTATCCATTGGACCCAACTCTTCTGGCTGACGTCGCATGCGAGAAGGCATACCTTGTTGAAAATGGACCAGGAAGTCCTGGTCGCCATCTCCAAGCATTTTGACGCTTGCGTTGCCCAAATATCGCTCCGCTCGTGGTGCAGATCCTGACGAGGATCAGGGTCATGCTTTGTGCTAGACCGCACCTTTTCTCGCTTGCGAAGCTGCAGCCGCGAGCACTTGAAGGCAATGCCGCAGTAGACAGGCTCCATCTGCTTCCAGCCGCTATCTTCACTCCTTTGCTGGCAGCACCTCAATGAGCTGCGCCATGCCTCCGTCCGCATGCGAGGCGACGTGGCAGTGCGTCAAGATGCGGCCGACCATGTGGTCCCGAGGCGTAAAGCGGATCTGCACCTGGGTCTTGAAAAGCGGGATCGTGTCGCGCCACTCGCCGACGCTGAACAGGATGTTGTCCGGGTCCGCTACTGCTGCTCGCTTCGTGATCTGGAAGTGCGACGAGTGCATGTGGAACGGGTGGTTCATCGTGTGGCAGTCGTGCTTCATGTCCTTCGAGCCGGCGACGATCTGCTTGGCGGTGTCTGTCTGCAGCTGCATCAGGTGCTTCTCCGTGGAGAAGTTGATGTTGTCCTGGCGCTCGAGCTCCATGAGCGGCGTCTCGTCGCAGTGGTGGTTGCCGTAGTTCTTCACCGTGAGCTCCCACTCCTGCGGCTCATCCACGCGCATCGAGTAGTTGACAAACTTGTGGTGGAACGGCTGCTTGTTCACGCCGTAGACCATCGAGTTGTCCTGGTCCATCCAGACCGAGAACTCGTAGTTGTACTTGTTCTTTGACGGGACGCCCGACGCCTCGCTCGCGATGCTGCTGCGCATGTACATCGGCAGCTGCGGGAGCGCCTTTGGCAGCGTCATCTCCACCTTCTCGTCGCCCAGCACCCGCAGCGACACGACCTTCTGCGACGGCACGCGGTGCTGGTTGATCTTGCCCAGCAGGTGGTTCCGCTTTGGACTCGACTCGGTCTCCATGAAGAACGTGCCCGCGCTCTTGCACATCACCGCCAGGTCTGCGCGTCCTCCGGGCGGGATCACCACGACGTCTCGCTTCTCCGGCGCCTTCCAGTAGATGCCGTCCATCGCGAGCACGTGGAACTCGCAGTCCGGGGCGATGAGCTCCACCACGTTGTTCGCGATCGCGTTGATGTAGCGCAGGCGCTTGAACTCGCCCGGCTTCATATGGACCTCCGGGAGGTACTGGCCGTTCACGTACGCGTGCAGCAGCGACGTGTCGTTGAGCGGCGAGTTGCGGTCCACGCGCAGATCTACTGGGAACAGCTCCTGCTCTTCGTCGTCGCTGTCGTCCTCGCTGTCCATGTCCATGTCCATGCCGCTCATGGCGTCCATCTGCGCCGTGCCGTTGTCGTACTTGTTCTTCAGCGCGTTCACGATGCAGTCGAACGTCGTGTGGCAGTTCTCCACGCAGATCGCCTGGAGGATCAGCACGAGATCGTCCATCTTGGCGATCTCTTCCGGAAAGTCGCCGGGGCGGTCGATCACGACGAGCGCGCCGGCCATGAGCCCCGACAGCTGCGTGTTCACGATGCCGTGCGTGTGCGGGTGGTACCAGAACGTGCCGGACGGGTGGTCCGGCCGGACCTCGTACTCGTACACGCTCTCGGCGCCGGGCACGACGTTGTGGAGCACGTTGTCGGCGCGACCCTTGGGAGACACGTGCAGCCCGTGCAGGTGCACGTTCGTCGTGTTGGCGTCGCCGTCGCCCAGGTCGTTCGTGATGCGCAGCAGCAGGCGGTCGCCGGGGCACACCTTGATGGTCGGCGCCGGCACGTTGCCGTTGTACGTGCGCGTGTTGAAGCCCACGTAGCGGCTCTCGAAGCGCTCCATGCGCACCGTGAGGTTCACCTGCAGCACGCTCGGCTCGTTCTCGAAGGCAAGCGGCCGCGCGCGCGTCGCGTTCTGCTGGAAGTACGCGGCCATGTCGCTCCAGCGCTTCACGCAGGGCGACTCGATCACTCGCGGCTGCACGAGCGGCAGGTAGTCGTCGTGCGCACACACGCTGGCGGCCAGGAGCGCCAGAGCGACGCTAACACGGACGAGCAGGCGGTGCATTCTGTAGATGTGTGAGGTGGCGTCTACAGTCTACAGGGGCGTACGGAGTGCTAGTATTAAATATGCGCTCAGCTCTGCTTCATGAAGAGACCAATGATGGTAGAGGAGTGTGGAGAGAGAGAGAGAGCGAGTGAGGAAGCGGAGCTATGACGATGCAGGGAACCAATCGCATATTGGAACGTGCTGTGGTTCCATCTGGTTGGCGTGCAACAGAGAAGCAGTCGCCGAAATGGGAAACGGTTGGTATTTTCAGCCACTTAAAAGCGCAGAAAGAACATTTTAGCGAATCGCTGGGAGCGAGGATGCTGTGTCTGACAAAAAAGGAGAAGCAGCTGGCTGTCGCTTAGGACAAAGCGGGAAGCGCAAACCTGCACAATCCTGGTCTGAACTTTCAGTTGTTTCAAGCGACAGAGAGAGAGTTCAGTGTCAAATGAAAGACGCCTGGCAATGGTGGTGGTGGCAGTAGTGGGGAGCCATTATTGCTGGTTGAGTTGCAACAGCCCTGCCGCAGGTGAAGGATCTTTTCTGGGCCACGGGCACTCGCGCTGATCGCTGCGCAGTAACGAGCGACCCCAAGCAACCCGACTCAACCCAACTCAGTCGGTGGACGCATGTTCGCGACCTGCTCTTCAGTTGCCAGTGTGCATGCAGTGCAAGCACGAGCACCTCAGTGTCGAGACGCAGTCTTGCCAAACAAGACCGTCACGAGAAATGGGAATGGACGCCGCATACAGTACACCCTCTGGTCAGTGTGTGTATGCGGCGCTCACTCGCAGTACCGTACCGCACACGCGTATTGTAGCGCCGTCTCATCTTGTGCATTTGTTTGCACAGTATTTTGAGTGAGTGAGGGTGCCATTGACCTGTTCGCTGCCCAGCTGATTCAACATCGACTTGTGACTCGCGCAAGCTGCAAGTTGGTGAGTGCGGGTGCGAACAAGCCCAACTGACTGTGTGGCGCAAGTAGCCAGACCGGTCCTGCCTGAGTGAGTGAGCGAGTGGTTGGACTAGGAAAGACGAGCGGCAAACTTCGTTCCGCCCACACGCTCTGAACCTTCGAAAGAAAACGACTCGTTTCGTTGGCTGCGAGGTGACCAAATGTATTGCATGCTTCTGTCGTCTGAACAGTCTACCAATTTACTAGCACAGTCCGTCCTTCCACGCAGTGGCTGTCAATGGTGCGTGGAAGGACGCGACTGAACCAACTCTCCTGTTGAGTTCAGACATCCAATTCTCCTACACGCCCGTCCAAGTGAGATCTCGATCGATCGCCACTATTCAGTCCTGAACAGCAGTTTGTGTGCGGTGGGTTAAAACCTCATGTGTGTTGCATACTGAAAGCCATACAAGCGTCCTGATTCTCGACATCAAAACCTCACAACAAACACACGACTTGCATTTTGGCAGTGTTTGCGCTCGCTTGCAAACGCTTTGTCAGCTTGCTTCTGTTGCTAGGAGAATTTTAGAACCAGCTTTTGCTTCTCTTGCTTGCTTCCATTTGTTCCGCCGCAGCGCACGTCCACTCAGCGAGACGGCGCCTGCTCACGCACAATCGTATATCCCGACACAAGACACAGGAAGAGAGCGCGCGTGACCCGCATGAGCAAAATGCGCAACGGGTACACCAACATCAGCAGCAGCGGCGCGAGCGAGCGCGACCGCTTCGGCGCCGTGCCGCTCTCCCCGCAGCGCGGCGACCCGCTGCTCGTGCCGGGCTCGGCGTCGCTGGACGCCATGACGTCTGCCTGCATGGCGATCTCGCTGCGCGTGGTGTCCGCCACGTCGCTGCGCGCGGTCAAGAAGGGGCTCACGAGCAACCCGTACTGCGAGGTGGCGCTCGTGCACGACAGCGGCGGTGCGTCTGGCCAGCGCCGCGAGCACAACGCGTGGCACATGGGGCAGGACCTCAAGGTGGATCAGAAGATCAGCGGCTCGCAGGCGAGCCAGCAGCTACAACAACAACAACAAGCCTACTCGCGCGAGCTGGCGCTCACGACCACGCGCTCCAAGCCGTTTCGCTCGAATATCGTCAAGAGCTCGCTCAACCCGATCTGGGACTTTGATGTGGACTTTGGCGACGTCGACACCGAGACCGTCGTGGGCGTGCTCTTCGTCGTCAAGCACGCCGAGAAGTTCGGCATGGTCAAGCGCGAGATCGGCCAGCTGCTGCTCTCGCTGCGCGAGGTCATGGACCTCAAGATGGTGCGTGTTTGATACCTGATCGTGTTTGCTCACTAGATAATTGGGCATTAGCTCATTCGCGTGTGTGTTTGTGTGTCTTTCCTTGTACAGCAACCACCACATGAGCAAAGCTTCCACCTCCAACCGACCGAGGAGATGCTGCTGCGCGAGGCGCAAGAAGGACCGAGCAGCCGCAAGTACGGCAAGCTGAGTGTGCGCTTCAACAACTACGGACTGACCGCCCCCGCCCCGCCCCCGCCGTCGGGATCCAACTACACGACGATCTCGGAGCTGCGTCCGTCCAATTTGTCGGAGACGAGCTTCGCGCACGAGGACGACTTTAGCAAGAGCGACCGGAAAATGCAGCTGCACGACATCAAAGCCGAAGTGCGGAAGCTCAAGGCGCTGCACCAGACCAAGCCGACGCCCGGCGAGACGTGGTTCGCCATCGACGCCAAGTGGATCAACAACTGGCTGGTAAGGCATGCCATAATGCGTATTGGTGTGCTTGCTGACTGAGACTAACTCTGTTGTTGCTGTGTCTGTACAACAGCTCTTCGTGTCCAAGCACAAGGGCGACGAGAAGTTCAACCCCGGGTCGATCGACAACATGTGCCTGATCTCGGACGACCTCATGGACGGCACGTTCCAGATCCGCGAGGGCGTGAGCATGAAGAAGGACTTCCGCATGATCAACCGCGCGAGCTGGGAGTACTACCAGGACAAGTACGAGGGCGGACCGGCGATCGAAGTGCGAGTCCCGCCCGACTGCGAGAACACGTCCGTGTGGTTGTCCGACATCAAGCTGCACGAGGTGGGGCGTGTTGGGTCGGGCTACGTGAGCTCCGACTCGGACTGAAGCGGCGCGTAAGGAGAGAGGGTGTAGTCGTCGTCATGTGTGCGTACAGTCCGGTTGGTGGGTTGGTTGGTTTTATTTAATAACATGGAAGCGATGAAGACGCAATTTACAAACAGATACAGACAGCTAGCTATTCGTTACTTACGGCGCCTCGCTCAATCGCTCTTGAGGCGCACCTACGGCGTCCGCTGCTGCGGATTTCGAGCTCCGGTGGTACTCCACTGCTCGCGACGGACGGCGTCGCATGAGCTCCCGCTCGATCTCGCCGTCCAGGTCGAGCTCCAGGTCGCCCAGCTCGCAATCTATCAGCGTCAGATCGCTCTCATCCATGGACGCGGTCGTCGGTCGCTTGGGCTGCAACAGACTCCGTCTCAGCTTCTCCAGTTCCGCGGACGAGCGCTGCGTTTTGAGAAACATGTCGCGGCGAAAGCGCTGGAAAGACGCCACCGCCGCCAGGGACGAGAGCACCACAGGCGGCAGGTACGGCGGCAGGTCGGCGTCCACGCGGATCGCGTTGCAGCGCAGAAAGAAGTTGCGCCAGAAGGTCTCTTCCGATATGATAAACGCTGTCGGGCTCTCCACGATCGCCGTGTATTTTTCACGCAGGTTCGGGTCGCTGTGCAGCAACCGCCTCGCGACGTCCTTGTATTTCTGTGATGCGGAAAACACGCACAACGATCAGAATCCAATTCACGAACTGGGAGCACACAACTGAAAGCACGCACCGCGTATTGGAATGTGTAGTCGTCTTCGCCGTCGGCGTCCTCGACGAACGTGCGGCGGTACATCGTGAGTTCGAAGACCTTTTCGCGCACGGACGCGCTCTCGACGACATCGCCGTGCTCGTCGCGCAGCTCCCATGGCAGCAGCACCGTCGTGGCGTCTTCGCTTTCAAGTCGCGACCGTCGAGGAACCGCAGACGAAGACAATGAAGATGAAGATGATGCTGTCACGACTGACTGCCGCTCCTCGACCTCGTCCGACGTGTCGTCCGACGTGCTCGTGGCGCTCGACGAGTGGCTCTTGCCCACCGGCTCAGGGAGTTTCCGCTGGAGCTGGAACGATGGCGCGCGCACCTCGAGCGTCGTGAGGAACTTGGGTCGCTGCAGCACCGATGTGAACCCTTTCGCCTGCGAGGCGAGCGTCGTGAGCGCCGCCATCGCTTTCGCGCCTGCCATACGAAGACACAGAGACATACACGAGAGGTTCGTCAGCTGTGCGTTCGTCTTCACCACAGTCGCGATCAAGAAGGAGGATCCGAGAGCGCCATCGCCACCGCAGTCGCACGCACGCACGTACTGGAGCTGCTTCTCGTCAGCGTCGGCGGCTGGGCGGCAGACTCCATCACGACGGCGGAAGGAGGACGAGGCTGTGCTGCGAATGAGGATGCTACTCCCGAACCGCGCTCGTATTGCCTAATGTCACGTGCGTCCTGAGTTGCTGCTGCTCACTCGCTCGCAGTTGTTGAGGTCCGCCTGCTGCTGGTGTTGTCTTGTTGCTGTCGCATTGTTGAGCTGATTGACAAGCAGCGAGCGGACCTCAATAGTTTCACTATGGAGTCTGCCTGTGTGAGTCTCCGCCGAAATGTGTTTTCTCAGCGAAGCTTACAAATCTCTATATTATTCACTTTTGTCACTATGGAAAGGCATTTCGGGGAAAAGTGGTGATTTAGGGAATCTCCGTGCCGTAATTAAGAAAAGTGTAAATAGCCGAAAAGATGCTGATGGCAAAAAGAAGAACTCGAGAGCATAGTTCATGCAAGTTACATGGATCCTTCTTCTCCAACCCATCATATTTCGCCTGTTTAGTGTTGTCGCTGCACTTTTCTAAATATGCAGGATGGTAGTTTCCATGGTTCCAAAGAGAGCTCTGAGTGATCCAGTAGGAGTGGCTCGTGTTTTCGAGTGCTCACCGTTTGCCATGAACCATATCTCGTGATGGTGTTTGTGGCTCTAGATTCCTTCCATCCCAGATCCCAACTGCCAGCAAACAAGCTACCAAATGGAGAGAGAGAGAGAGAGAGAGAGACCAAGTGTATGTTCTCAATCCATCTGCGATCACTCCAGACTCTGCGACTTTATAGTGTCCAGTGATGACTGTAAATGCTCACAGTCAAGAGCGAAATGCTGGTGGTCCACACAGGTTCGCCACAAATTTCGCACCTTGATTGCCTCAACGAACCTCTGCTCAGAAGGCATTCGTCACAGATATGGTGCTGTCAGGAGCCGACACTGTCTCGATGTCTTCGACAGTTGGAGGTAGGTTCAGTCGACCTTGTCGAGTGCAAAACACTTGGCTCGCAGCTTCGATGTGCAGAAAATGTGAGGCGACCCAATCAGCTTGACTGATTTTGTGGCTCATGCAAATCAATAGGGCTCGGGGTTCGTCGATTCGCGATGTGTGTCTTTTTGCTTGCATCCAAGTTGTACACAGTGTCTGAGATGGTGGTTCAAGCGCACATTTTCGCAAAGTAGACTGGAAAACTGCGCTTGCTGGGAACTCGTTTGCGGATGGAACACTGCTCTTATCCATTGTCCGCATGAGAAATGAAAAATAGAAGTGACGAAACTATAGTCAACCCACTGGCCACACCTTGACTCTCTCTCCGCCTTACAAATTCCAAGTGACAAGTGTTCTCTCAACCCATCGCCAACTCCCATCACCAGCAAGCAAAAGAGTGTGCAATTCCATTCTATTCACGCATTCTCTCCGCCACACGCCAAGACACGACGCCAAGCTGAGGTGCTGCTACTTCATTTGTGCACGCACAGAGACGCATTTGCTCAGCCGAAGCCACCGACAGATACAGAGAGACATAGGAGGACGATGCTGCGCCAGCTTCTCCTCGCAGGCGCGCTGCTCGCCGCGCACGTGTGGAGCGCCGCGGACGCGCTCGGCACGAGTACGTAATCCCTGCCAATTCGATTGTATGAATATGGTGACTGCTACTCTACCATCTAACTCTATGTGTGCGTGTGCATGCGCAGACTACGACCACGACGGCGTGACGACGTACTGCTGGGCGATCCCACAGCCGCCCAAGAACACCAAGCTGAACGAGACCGACCGCGTGGACGGCTACTCCGGCAAGGCGAACTGCCCGATGATCATGACGGTCACGCTCAGCAACTACAAGGTGGCGCCGTTCGACGCCGTGAACATCACGTGGACGGTCAGCGCGGACTTTTCGCAGCGCAACGCCGTGAACATGACGAAAGTGGTGTACGGCCCGGACTCGGCGGGCAACCCGGCGCAGATCGTGCACTCGAACGTGCACTCGTGCGTCTTTGGCACGGGCTGTGACCCGTTCAACGACGGCGAGCAGCTCGTGGACAAGACCACGAACAAGATCGCCAACTTCTCGGACAATTACGTGACGTTCTCGGACACGCTCAAGTTCTCCAAGACGGGGGACTACTCGATCTTGGCGCACATCATCATGCCGGACTCGAACGCCTCGAAGCGCTTCGACTACGCGGTGTACGCGGAGCTGGTTGTCCAGGACGCGACGCCGGCGCCTGCTATCGCAGTGGAGACGCCTGCGCCGACCCCCGTGAGGACGAACAGCAGCAGCAGCGGTCTTTCTTCGGCGGCGACGATCGGGATCATCGTGGGTGGTGTGGTGCTCGTCGTGGCGCTGATCGTGGCGGCGGTGATCTTCCGGAGACGCAAGAACGATGCGACGTCGCCGAACCAGGGCTACATGGCTCCGCCGGCGTACGACGCGAGCGTGCAGCTGCTGACGGACGACAACAAGAAGGGTGGGGACGCGGGTGGACGCGGCCAGTCGGAGCAGCTGACCGACACGGGCACCACCGCTGGCTTCCAGAGCGCGTGGAGCGGACCTGCTGTCCATGGAGGCAACGGCGCGGGCGGGCGTCCGTCGCAGAACCTCGACGGAACCGGCGTCTCGAACGTCTCTGGCTCTTCGTACGCGTCGTCCTCGTACGTGATCGAGCGGGAGTCACAGATGGGGAACCCGAACCAGTCGCGCGGCACGGCGGCGAGCGCAGCGGCCATGTACCGCGACGGCTCGGTGTCGTCGAGTGGCACGAGCACCACTGGCAACACCGCTGCGCCGCCGCGTCCTCGCCGCGTGGACAGCGACGTGGAGCTCTAAGTGAACTGATTGGTGTTGTGATAAATAAATATATTAACGTGCTGGCATGCTCGTTCGTGCGTATTTTGTTTGCATGGATAGGAAATGACAAAGCGTCGATGTGATGCATTCATTTTGCTGTTTTGCTGTTCCGAAGAAAGGGCTGAAATTGATTTCGCGAGCTGTTGTTCACCGCAGATCTGCATGTTCATATCCAATTGAGCCAGTCAGCCAGTCAGCCAGTCAGCCTGCCAGTCAGACAGTCAGCCAGCCAGACTCGTGCTGTGAGTGTACTGTATTACTTCCAACTGTCTGTGGAATGCTTGAGCTTGTGACTTCTCCACTGAGATTGAGGCTGCTGTGTCGTGGCATTGTGCTGCGGATCGCATTTCGCGCTCGTGATGACTCGTTGAGTCGATTTGCAGCACGCGCATTGCGCATTGCAACGCACCCACGCATGCACACATGCATGCATGCACAAGGCTTGCGTCTTCTACATTGCTGGTCCTATGTCCTGCCTCAGAAAAGAACGCTTCATGCCTTCAACGTATTGCTTCGTGAGTGGGTGGCGCATGGATACGACTTCTTGTTGCTTGTGTGGAAGGATTGTTGTTTTTGGTGTTTCCAGACAGAACGCAAGTGAACCTGCTGGGCTGCAATCTCGATGAGCATGCCACCAGACGCATTCCAGACTGCCATCTGGGTATTGATAAACTGCTCTTGTGCGCTTTGCTCTATGAGCCACTCATCTCATTTACGCATACCCCTTCCAACCTGATACGTCTGCATACTGGTTCGAAAGGTTTCGGACCGGAACACTGAGCTCATCGCACTCTTATAAAGTCATCCCCTCTTCATGGCGATTTGCTTTCAATGAAGCAGGTGACTTCCACCCTATCCCGCAATGCTTTTTGACCAATCGTGCACCTGTAGAGAGGTGATGGCGTGACCTAATGCCTCCCTCTCATTGGCGCAAAATCAAAACAAGTCGGAAAGAAAAGGAACCTTTTTCCCCTCACTTGAGCTGCTCTTCGCCAGCATTTGTGCCTTCTGGCTATCTCTCAGAATCCCATACAAAAAACCGTGCAGACTTCAGTATCGAAGCGCAGGACAATAAAGCAACCAGCAACAGAGAGCTCCGCGCGTTCCCTCCGTCATCACGCTCGCTCACTCGCATTTCCTTCCTTCGACGACGTTGTGCTTCCCCTCGACGAGCGACTGACTGCGAGGGCGGAAGATCGCTGCCTCACTCTTACTACGTACCAGACGCACTCCACCACCACACACACAAGCAATTGCGCAGCAGCGACGCAGACGGCGCGGTGCAGCAACCAACACACAGGTTACAATAGCAGGAACAGCAGCAGCACTGCGAAGGAGACTGCGCTGGGAGCGACCCGTTGCCGGCATGTGGGAGCGAGGCGCGACGACAGGACGCACCAAGCGGAGGATGCAGGTCGCGCTCGCGTGGCTCACGCTCGTGGTGGCGCTCGTGGTCGCGAGCGTCGGAGCCGCTTCGACTCGTACGTGCCGTTGTGTTGTGTTTTGCTAGTTGTGTGGTTGCCTGATATTTATTGCGTTTTCTGAAGCAAATGTACTGATCCATTATGGTGATGATGTTGTGTATGCAGAATACGTCTACGATGGCAAGACGACGTACTGCTGGCAGGTGGATAGCTCCGTGTACGCGACGGCGATTAACACCTCGGCGAGCCTCGTCGAGTCGTCGGACGGCGGCTGCGCCATCTCCATGACCGTCGGCATCTCCGACCCGCAGGTGTATGCGAACGAGCGCGTGCAGATCTCGTGGAACGCGACGGTGAACCTCGACTCGAAGGGCAAGCTGCGGAAGAACAAGTTCGGCATGGAGCAGCTCTACACCGCCGCATCCACGGAAGGTGGGAGCGTGTCGCAGACAAAAGTGCAGGTTGTGGTCTCGCGCCTGCATACCTGCACTTTTGGTGTGGACTATTGCGATCCCGTGACGGTGGCCGGCTCGAGCGCGTTCCTGAGCAACTCGTCCAACTCGGTGGGGAACTTCGTCAACAACGAGGCGTCTTTCTCGTCCAACGATGTCGTGTTCGCCGCGGCGGGCAGCTACACGCTCATCGGCCACATCATCGTCCCCGGTGCAGACCCAAAGAAGATCCGCTACGAGTTCGCAGTGTTTACAAAAGTGGACGTTGTGGTGAAGCCGTCGGAGACGTCGACGTCCCCGCTGGCTGAGACGAGCTCTGGGTCACAGAAGACGCAGGGCATGAAGACGGAAGTGCTCGCCATCATCATCATTGGCGCCATCGCGGGTGTGTCTCTGGTTGTGATCGGGTTCACGACGCTTCGAACGAAGGGGAAGTCCCTAGAGACCGCGAAGAAGGAGTTCAGCGACGGCCGGTTCGAACCGAACGCGGGCGTGCCGACCGTGGTGGTGGGCGGAACTGTCGAGGAGGACGACTTTGCGATGCTGAGCATGCACGAGATGACCATGAGCTCCGATCGACCGCGCGCCAACACGTTTCTGGCAGCACTCGCGCGCGGGCAAGCGGAGAAGAGCAAGGCGAACCCGGTCAACTACGTGGGTCCGCTGGTTCAGCAGAGCTTCCAGCGCAATGTGATCACCGTCGACCCGGACTCTCGCAGCGATGTGAGTGACGAGAACCAGGCGCTGACGCTGGAAACGCCACTCTCTTCGCGAGACCACATGAGCAACTACAGCGACATGACGCCGACGCCGAAGATCTACGGAGCTACTGGAGCCGAGGACCCTCGACTGAAGCCGACGTCGCACATCATGTTCAACGACATCCAGGAGGACGAAGTGGTTGACGACCAAAGTCCGAGACGGCGACCGGCCGCTGACCTCACGGAGGTGTCCGCGCGCATCCGCGAGCACGCGAACCAGATGCTCCTGGAGCTGCAGGAGGTGGAGTCGAACTCGAAGCGAGCTGCTCCAAAGATGACGGCGGACGATCTCCGCGAGTCCGTCAAGGTGGATCTGGGGCGATCGCTGAAGCTGAGCGACCTGGGAGGCGCGCAGCATGGGCTGTATCGGTACTCGGAAGACTCCAACTACGACTGAGAAGGTTGGCTGAGGGTGCTCGGTCCGGTTCACAGAGTCCGCGCACAGGTGGTGTTTGCTCGCTGGGTCTCATCATTTTCCAGTCAAATTAGTCATAGAGGAAAACGAGAGAGAGAGATCAAGAAACCGAAGCGGAAGACAGACCGATCCTGGAGCTGTCAAGTAGATGTTATGATGGTGTAGATTATACGAAATGTTTCTTTATTCGCCTCCTTTCGCTGGCAAAGGAAGCGGACGACGCTTCTGGGTAGGCGTACGATTCTTCAAAAAGCAGCAATAACAGATCATAAAACCACGACAAAAAGCAAACGCACACTTTGATTTCAATCAAGCAGCTCGCTCGCATCGCACCAAGTGGATTCAGCAGCACCACCTACCTACCACACACACACACAAAATAAACAAACCCAACGCACGAACGCCTCCACTCCTTCAGAAATGACAACCCACCCACCCTTCGCTGCCAGGATGGCGCTGGCTTGAGAAAGGTCAACGACTTCGCGCCGCGTTCTCGCCCCACATCTCTTCAAACAAGTTCGAGAAAGCCTTGTGGCGGTTCTCGTATTCGTGGCGATAGAAAATCTCAACGTTCTCTGTGTTGGAGTTCAGACCCTCATCACTCCAGTCCATCGACCCTAGAACGTAGAACACAAATGCAATCAGTCAGTCCGATAAAATGGAGAGAAGGACAGCCAGTGCGATCGGGAAAGCAGAAGCGCCGCACCAGTGAGACGGCAGTTCTTGTCGATGATCGCGAACTGGGGAATAACAAGAAGCACAAGAAGCACAAGTCACGAGAAGACAGCCGCAAGAGTGAACCGATGCGAGTACGCTTCTCTTACGTTGGAACCAATTGGTTCGTCGCGCGGACCGAGTCGCACAGACGCATTCGCTTCACGCAGAGCAGACACTTTTGAGTCCGCCTTTTCACCTTCCGTGCCATCCACAAGGACGCGCACCGTCACGCCCGCATTGCTGAGATCGATCAGCGCTTGGCAGAGCTGATACGCACCACACACATTTATAACACTTCTCAGTTCGTCATGAAAAAGGCAAGCAACTGCTGGAGAGAGAATGCACAGAAGCTCGCTCGCTCATACACGCACCTCCTCGCTCGAAAAGATGAAAGTGCATACGTCGATGCTCTTCCGCGCCGACTTGATGAGCTTGAGCAGCGTGGCCTTGGCGGCAGGTCGACTCTCGTCATCATGGAAGAACAAGACCAAGGGGACCCAGCTCGGGCGTTCTTTCAGAACCGAGTACAGCGTGCGTGTGGCCACCTGCAGCCCCTGGAACGTGTCCTTGATCATCGCCTGGAGGTCCGGGATGCTCGCCCGCTTGTGCTCGGTGGCCCACTCGCGAACCATGTCTCTCTGCTCCGGCGAGAGCTTCGCCTTGCGTCCAATCTTTGCCGGCGGCTTGCCGATGCGAGCGACACGGTGTTGGATTGTCGACCTCGGCACGCCAGTCGCCCTGAAGATCGTACCGAAGCTGTCGCCGGCCTCTCGCATCGACGCGGCTAGCGTCGTCTCGGCCTCGCGCTTCTTGGCGCGCGCGTCGCGCGTCCTCTTGCTGCGTGGTGTCATCTTCTTCCTGGAAACCTGGTTGACATTTGACGACAATCGAGTTCTTTGACGCAACAAAATGGATACGCAGCCAAAAGAGGATTGTTTCACTGCTATCCTGTTTGTGCACTGATGTTATGAACCAATCTAGGCACGCTCCTAGTAAAACCAAGTGACGCGCCTACTGGATTTCACATCTTCAACTCGTCAGCGAATCGAATCAAACTGTTCGTCAACTGAAAATGAGGCACTAGGGATTTCCACCTTTGCTTCAAACAGATCAGGCTCTTTGACCTCAACTAAACTGCTTACTCCCTTCACCCTAAACTTGGATAAAAGCCCTTCGAGCTGTTCCATAACCGACAGCAGGATCAGCCTAACCCGCATGCATTCTGTCCACTTACAGTTTCCAAGTCAATTCTCATTGCGAAGATGATTGGCCCTGTCAAAAACACCAAAACGCAAAAACACAAAAACGCAAAACACAAAAGAAAAAAGGATGGCGGCGCTGAACGACGACGAGCTGGAGCAGAACTGGGAGGCGGAAGCCGTGTCCGTGTCCGACGACGACGAGGTGCTCTCCGCCGGCAGCGAAGACGAGTTCGAGGAGGACTACGACCTCGAGATCGCGACCGCCAAGCGCAAGAGAGACGAGGCGCAGGACGACGACGACGATGATGATGATGACGAAACCATGGACAGGAAGGATGGTGACGCTGTTGCACCTGCTGCCGAGAAGAAGCAGAAGGTCGCGGCGGACAAGCCCGCGAAGAAGCAGGAGAAGGCCAGCAAGGGGCTGCACAAGATGACCGCCGCCGAGCACTTCAAGATCGTCAACGACATCTACTCGAAGCACCGCGGCGGACAGATGACGTCGCTCGAGCTCGCCGACGGCTTGAACGGTACGTCCAAAGTGTCGACTTGCATTCTCTGGTAGCTGCCACTCGCTTTTCGCTGACGCTCGCTCTTCGGATATGTTTGTGACGCTACAGAATCGCACTTTGCGATCCCGTCGACGAACCTGGGCAAGCACAAGCTGGAGCTGCTCGCTTCCCACCTGCACCACTTCATGCCGCGCTGGAAGAAGGAGTTCCTGGGCAAGGGGAAGAAGCTGGACAAGAGCCCGTACTTCATCATCCTCTGCTCGTCTGCTCTCCGCGCCACGGAAGTGATCAAGTAAGTGCCACTTGCGGTGTGTTCGTAAGAGCGCCATTGGATCTAACATGCGTCTGCTTGTATGCTACTTCGCTACCAATTGCAGACACCTGAGCTCTTTCAAGTGCAAGATCGCCAAGCTGTTCGCCAAGCACATGAAGGCGGACGACCAAGCCGACACGCTCACGATCGCGTTCCACCCGATCGCGGTGGGCACCCCGGCACGCGTGAAGAAGCTGCTGGAGATGGACGCGCTGTCGCTGGAGCACACGACGCACGTGATCCTGGACATGGAGAAGGACAAGAAGAACATGACGATCCTGGAGCTCAAGGACACGGCCAAGGAGATGGTCGAGCTGCTGCAGTACCACCTCATCCCGCGTCTGAACAAGACCAAGAAGATGAAGCTCGCGCTGTATTAATCCCCCAGCAGACACGAAAATGAATATATAATAGAACAACCAACCAAGAAGCGCGACGAGGATGAGAACTTCAAAATGGCTTTCAAAATGGAGGAAACAATAGGCAGTCTATAACATCTAAAAGTGCTTGTTCAGGAAGCTCATGCAGGTCTCGAACGCCACGAACGTGACGGCGTTCGCTGGGAACGAGCGGATGAGCGACGGCGAGATGCCGCGCACGAACCGCGCCGGTCCGCCCTCTTTGTAGAGCTTCTGCACGCAGTCCACGACGCCGCTGTAGCGCGGATTTGTCAGACTGTCCGCCTGCATCACGGACTTGACAGTGTCCACGGGGAACACCACGACCCAGTACATGAAGCCCGCATACCCTCCAGCGAGCGCGATCGCCTGGTACGTGCGGATGTGCTCTTTCTCGGGACTCATCTTTGGCGCGCTGTGCACAAACTTGTTCAGCAGGAACTCCTTTGCAAACTCGTACGCCATGAAGTACGCCGTGTTGCCGAGCATCTCTCGCTGCGCGAACGGCACGAGCCCTCGGTACATGCCTCGGATGCCGCCCTGGCTGTAGACTTCTTTGACGCACTGCCAGTTGCTGATGCGCGTGCGGCTGTGCGCGTGCTGGGTCTGTGTGAGCATGCGCGGTGTGTTAGCGCACACTGTCGAGCTGCCCAACGCATATGCAAAACAAACAGCAATCGCATAACGTACCTGCATCCTGATCTTGATGATCTCAAACGGCGTGTACATGAAGGATTCCGTGAGACCCGTGGACATGCCCGCTGCGATGAGTCCGTATCGAGGCTTGTTGTCGAACACAAAGTTGTTGTAGAAGTACCGGTACTGGCCCATGAGCCCAAAGAGAAGCGATGCGCTGCAACATACATACCAATGCACAGACAAACAGATCAGCCACGGGTGTGTTGCGTCCATGATTCGACCGATGCACTTCCGTTTCTTACCTGACCGCCGAGCGGAAGATCTGCGGCGACGCGCCGCGGTAGAGCGAGGACACGCCGCCCTCCTTGATGCTCTTCTGCAGACAGTCGAACGGTCCCGTGAACGCGCTCGCCTTCTCCGTCTGCATGCGCGCCTTGACGGTCTCCAGCGGGTAGCCGACGATCGCCTCGCAGCCGCCGCCGACGATCCCGCTGATGAAGTTCTTGGTGGTGACGACCGCCAGTGACTGCTCCTTCTTGTGCGCACCGCTGGTCGCGGGCGGCGCCGTGGCGGAGGCCGCAACGCCTGGCAGCGAGGTGTCCATGGCGTCCATCGCGGCTGTCCGAGTGCTCTGTGCGAACGAGCAGATCCGACTCCGACTCGCCCTGTTTGGCGATTGAGATGGAGATGACGCACAGGCAGCAGCTTCTCTTCCAAACAATTCGCCATCAGTTTTGTTTGGGAGAGAGTGAATGCGGATTCATCCATCCCAGCTGCAACCTGCCTTTCGCTTTCCAAGTGCATATCAGTGCTGTGTCATTCTAAGCCATATGCATAGCAACAGTTATGCACTATCAAAACTATGGTTGTAGAAAATAGTGTGGCCCACATCCATCAAATACAGAATCAGGACGTTTTGGGGACACTTCAACAATCTCGACTCGCGCTTCTTTCTTAGCAACTCTGCATAAATCTCCAGCAGCAACTCAGCAGGCAGAAGCACACAGAGAGGATGCCGCTGCGTCTCAGCGCTGGAGGCGGTGGCGCCTCGTCCCCGTCCCTGTTCGCCAGCCCAGAAGAGGCGCTCATGCAGGCGGCGCTCACTGCACGCAGTGACCCGAACCAGTCGGCGATGCTCTGGCGCTCCTCCAAGGCGCAGGCGAAGGACGCGGTGGCCGCCGCCGCAGCGAAGGACGGCAGCGTCGTGAAGGAAGGTTTCCTCACCAAGAAGGGTCATGTGATGCGCACGCAGAAGGAACGCTACTTCGTGCTCCGCCAGCACACGCTCAGCTACTTCCGCGCCAAGTGGAGCGAGAAGAAGAGCAAGCCCGCGATGCTGCCGTCGTCGCTCAAGGGTGTGCTGGAGCTCACGGCGTCCGACATCGTCACGCCCGCGCCGCACTCCGACCAGTGGTTCCACATCCAGAAGCTCCCGGATGCAGACGGAAAGAGCTACAAACTGGAGCTTAAAGGTGACAAAGTAGATGCGATTGTGGATGTTTGCTGTGCGTTGTGGTTTGCACTTGTGTGCTGACATGCTGCGGACTGTTGTGAATAGCTTCAAACGCCGAAGAGCGCCAGGGTTGGATCGGCGCATTGCGAGAAGTGTGCAGAGTACGTTGCCGCATTAGCTGTCATAGTAGCAGTACGTCAGTCGAACGTGCACTCACGCCATTACGCATTTGACTGTGCATGCTCCAGAACACGCTTCTCCTAAAGCAGCAGGCGATGCATGCAGCGAGCGTTCGACTGCACCTCAACCGAACCACCACGATTCGCCATGGTCGCGACGCGACGATACTCTCGGCGAGAATGAACAACTTCGCGTCACTCGTGGGTACGATGGTCACTGAAGACGCAAAGGCTGCGTCGATGGCTGATCTGCGCGCCTCGTTTATGATTCTTCATGAGCTGGTACTCTTGCAGAAGCTCGTCGAAAGAATCAAGTCCACGTGGGGGTCACCGGCTCAGTGGACTTGTGAACAGTACCAAGAGCTAGTGCAGAGCATCTATCTCGCACAGGAGAAGTCGGGATCGTCCCAGCTCCACGAGAACAGCATTCTCGCTGAGGCGTTCCAACTTCGCTATCAATTTGAGGAGATTGCGGAGAACCAACCGAAGATCCGGCAGGTTCAGGACGCGCAGCGGAAGGACGGCGACGCAGTGCTTGGTGCAGCGAGTGCAACCGCAAGGGAAGCATCAAATCCCGTAACCCTCCCGCCTGCACCGCCGCGCCTGCGCTGTCCGACGATTTACGGATACTACTCGACTTTTGAGCAGCTAACAATCGTGACAACGGATGGCTCGTCGCCGCGTCGTTCTACAGACAAAAGAAGCTCCAGCGCTGCAGCTCCGTTGACTCCTCGCAGTGCCACGATTGCGAAGTATGCGCATCTGTATCTGGAAGACGATGTTCGCACAAAGAAGCCGTGGAGCTGGGATCGAAGCGGTGGGGATGATTTGCTCGAAGGATGGAAACGCGGTGGAGACAGTCTCAGCGCGCCACGCATCGTTGAAGAGCTCTGCGGCCGCTTCTCCCTCGACCGAATCTACACGCACATCAACGACCACACGATGGTGCTGTTCAATCCGCATCGCATCCTGCAGACATCAAAGTTCACGTCCATTTACGATGAGCAAGTGGTTTTGACGTACGCGATGACGCCGTATGCACACACTCAGCTGGCGCCGCACCCGTTCGCGATGGCAAAGCACGGGCTACTGCGTTTGTTCTACAATCAACGAGGTGCTGGTGTTGGGAACGAGAAGGAAGATGCTTCAGCATCAAAGCTTCCGACGCAGACGATCTTTCTGAGCGGCGAAAGTGGGAGCGGGAAAACGGAACTCGCGAAGGAATTGCTCAAGTATTACGTTCTCTCGGCGCTGCCGACGTCGTCAGCCACTCGAGGCAGCCGACCAAAAGTGAAACTGTTCACCAGTTCGACAAAGAGCACTACGCAAATGCGTACAGAGGAGACACGCACGATGGCTTTACTGGAGGCGAAAGGAGTGGATCGCTACGAGATTGTGCTGTTGGATTTGTGTCCCGAGAGGTGGTCGGAGATGACCAGCGTCAGCAAGAGCAAACGGATCCCGCAAGTTCACATCGACGGACTCTTTTTCGGCTTTTACGAGAAACTGGAGAGCTTGGAAGACGAAGAGCAGCTTCGAATGTACTTTAAGAACCCTCACGCAGCGAGAAAGCTGAGCACGGTGCTGGACTCCAACATCTTGCTGGAAGCGTTTGGAAATGCGACGACGCCGATGAACCTGAATTCCTCTCGATTTGGGAAAGCGACGACACTCTACTTCTCGTTTGGTCGCCACCCGTCCGAGTATCAAGTCCTCGGGTGTCGCTTGGTTCCGTTCCTGCTCGAGAAATCGAGAGTCACGAGTGTGAAAGGAGACTCAGCGAAGGATGGAGCCTCAGAGATGAACTTTCACGTGTTCTACGCGTTGGTGTCAGGTGTGAACGCGGTTCCGTACATGCGCCTGCTAGCGAAAGACTTGCGTCTCGACAGTGCAACGAGCGAGACTTTTGTGTATCTGGGCAAGTGCAAGCACAAGCTCCAAGGTGCGTGGACGGAAGACGAGACGTGGAAGAAAGATGTCGAGCGATGGCAGCATGTCTTGGACGCGATGAACAGCATGAACCTATCAGCCGATCAGCAACGGGCGATTTTCCAAGTCCTCAGCGCTATTCTCTGGCTTGGAAACGTCGACTTTGAGTGGAACAGCAAGGCGAAGAAGCTGGAGACAGTGTCTCCATCGAATCAACACGCTGAGACCAATGTTGTCGCCCTTTTGGGTCTGGAGTCCGTGGCGCAGCTCGAGAGCATGCTGTTTACAAAGCACATCGAGCTGGCTTCGACAGGCGAGTCATTCGACATTGCTCTCGAAAAAGGTCAAGTTGCTCACCTCCGCGATACGCTAGCCCGCTTGCTCTATCAAATGGTGTTCAGCTGCCTCATTGCGCAAATGAACGAAGCGACCAAAGTGGACAGCGCGGTGCTGGAAGTGGATGCAGCAAGAGACAAACTCCGAGCGCTGAAACTTGTCGACGTGTTTGGATTTGAGAATCTGGGTCGGAACTCCCTGGAGCAGCTTTGCATCAACTATCTGAGCGAAAAACTCTTTGCTGCAGAGGAGCGAGTCCTTCGCGCGCACTACAGCAACGCTGAGCTGCCTGCTAGTTCTGGTGAGAAAGACAGCGACGTGCTTTTCCTGTTTGAGCATCCGCTGGGTATTTTTGCAAGCTTGGAAGAGTTGACGGTGCTGCACCAGGGCGAGAACGAGAATTGGCAGCAGGAGCAGAAGAAGAACCAGTTGCTGGTGCGAAACATGTATGAGCGAAATGCCGCGCGTCTTTTGGATCCTCCACGTTTCGTCGGTGCAAACGGGAAACACAAGGGAGACGCGCTTCCGTTCTCCATCCCCCACTCACGAGAACCTGTGGTCTATGATGCCAGTGAATTTGTCAAGAAAAACTCGGACTTCCAGCACTCAAGACTGGTTGAAGGACTGGAGACGTCGTCGAATGTCCAGCTGCGAGAGATGCTAGCATCTCTGAAGGAAGCAGTAAGCAACACACAGCCTCGCAAGAACAAAAGAGCGTCGACTACAAGCAGCCAAGTGAACCAGTTTCGCGCTCAAATTCAAGCGTTGACAGCTCAAGACGATGACTCGATGCCGTTGTACATGCACTGCATTCGTCCGAACAGCGCGGGTCGTCCTTCGCACATTGAAGCTGAGGTCGTTGAGAGGCAGCTCACTTCGCATCGGCTTTTGTCCCAGATTCGTCTTTGTGGAGAAGCGCTGGACTCAACATCCCCGTCGTATTTCCCAGTGAAGGTGCCGAAGCAGTTCTTCTTCAAGCGGTATCGATGCTTGCTCCCACGTCAAAACGGGGAAGTTGAACACGGGGCGATGAGCGACTGGGATCTTCAGCAGCACCTCGTGAAACTTTTACCGGCAGATGAAGATCGCTTGGGGCAGGGATCAAGATGGAAAGTCGAGGTCACCTCGGAAAATACGTTGCTGTTCCAGACAGCAGATGTGGTGGAGAAATTGGACCTCCTGCTCGAGATTCGCCAAAGCCAGGCAGCGATCACCATCCAGTCGTTCGCGCGAATGATCAAAGACCGGAGTGTGTTTCTGGGAAAGCGAAGCGAGCGAAAGAGTTTGAAGAACGAGCTGATCGACCTCTACGGAGCAGAGAACATGAAGAAAGTGGAGAGGATTCTGAACAAGTACGATTCGGAAGAAGACGAGCTGCGAGCGAAAATCGCTCAGAAAAAGAAGATTGTGCACCAGGAGCACGTTCAGATGGAGCAGCTCGAGCGCGATCTGAAAGCAGCACTGTGTCTGTCGAGTGAGGGCGGGTTGAAAGCTGAAACAGTGAATGAGCTTCTTTCGGACGAGAAGATCTGCTCGCTGCTGCAGCAGAACGAAAGCATCGTATCCGCCTTGCGTGACATGAGTCTGGACCCAGGGGTCTTGGCGTCTCAGCTGGCGAACCCGGTTTTGCGGTCTTTCTACCAGGACCTTGTGTCGGTTCTTCAAGTAAAGAGAGCTGTTGCTATCGAATGTGCTCGTTCCAAGCAAGTGCAGAAAGAGTGGTCGCCACAGCTCTCACTTGAAGATCGAGTGCAGAATCTAGTCACAAGCGATAAAGAGAAGTGGAGAGCAGCAGCAGCCCATGCAGAGTGGAGTGAGCATCGGGACAAACTGGAGGAAATCGGAGACGAGCCGGAGATGCTGGTGTTCCACCTGGAAGATGCAGATTTTGTCGCAGTCTTGGAAGATTTCGTCACGAAGCTGGAAGTCCAACAGGCGAAAGATGACCAGGAGGCTGCGCTAGTCGCAAGAACGCAGGAAGACGCTGCAAAAGCCCAAGCTCATGCAGCGGAAGTGGAAATGGAGCTGTTGGAGATGCTGCTCAAGGTTGAACTCGACGAGAGTCTCATGGCGGCGATGCGTGAAGATCCGTTCTTCATTCAAGCGCTGGAGAACCCGGTCCTCATTTCGAGCATGCAGCAGGTACGTGCGCACTTGACAATGTCGAGTATGAACTTGGTCATGGCGAATTCATTCTGGCATGTTTGTGCCTTTTGCTGGTACCTCAGTTCGCTGTGAATCGACAGGGTTTTGCATCCCATGGCGGGCTTCAGAACCCCGTTGTGCGTGATTTTTTCCTCAAGCTCATCAACCTCTCACGTGCGTACCGGTCTTTGACTTGAGTGCACTGATCTCCGCTCGATTACTGACTCTTATCGTGAACCTATGCAGTGATTGTCCAGGAGCAAGAGAGTTGAGATGAAATTCAGACACCATCTCATCCACAGACGTTCACAGGCAACTCCAAGAGCAACTGCTACAAGCAAGCCGAGTGGTAACTCGCAAATCACTTTCTCTTCGTTTTTGTTTCTTCTTGTGCTTTTTAGACTCCGCAGGAAATCCACTTGTTCTCTTCCTGCTATCCACCACGATCGATCTTTCGTCGTCGCGTTCCAGCCAACGCGCCACAGCTTCAGCCACGTCCTCTCGCAGACAGCATGCGAGCTCCTGCGGCTGTTGCTGCGGCACACATGTTTGGCTCCACCGTTCAACCGAAGGCAAGTACGCAGCCGCTTGTGTCAGCAGCCACTCCCACTTGCCTGGTCGCTCTCTTGCGCTTGCGATCCACCATCTAATATCTGAAGAACAGACCGGTGTCCTTTGGCTGGTCGTCCTTCTGAGGCAGACCGGTCTCGCCGACATCCCGCAAGATCTTGTAGTGCTCCTTGTCCGCTTCGATCTGCTCGAAAGACTTGGCGTTCTCCTCCGCGTGGACCACCGAGAGCTCGGCGTACTCGAGCGAGCACTGCTTCATGAACTCGATCTCCTCGGCCGACAGGTCGCGCAGGTAGCGCGCTGGCACGCCCGACCAGAGCTGGCCCGACGGAATCTGCTTGCCGTAGGTCACGATCGAGCCGGCCGTCACGATCGACTTCTCGCCCACGACGGCGCCGTCCAGCACCTGCGCACCGGTGCCGATAATAACGTGGTCCTTGATGGTGCAGGCGTGGATGATCGCCGAAGGACCGATCGTGACGTTGTTCCCGATCGACGTCGGGATGTCCTTGTGGATCTTGGCGACGTGCACGACCGCCTGGTCCTGGATGTTTGTGTTCTCGCCGATCGTGATGTAGTTCACATCGCCTACAGGACCAAGCAAACGACAAACGACACGAGAGAGAACCTGGTTAGATGTGACCTGTCCACACTTGTAGTTCCTACAGATGGCGATGAACTCGTCGTACCTCGGACGGTGGCGCCGTACCAGATCGAGCTGCCCTTGCCGACCTTCACGTCACCGATCACGGACGCGTTTGGGGCGACGAACGCACCAGCTTCAAAGGTTGGACGGCGTCCGACGTTCGCGACCGCGCGCGTCGAAGGGTTCACTGCGCGTCATCAGCATATCCCCCACATGTCGTCCGTCCGTCCAGTATCCACATCCGCATACACGCACAGAGAGCCACAACAAGACAAAGCAAGAGGTCAGCATCACATTCCACAAGCAACGTCACCACTGGTCACACAGCAGCTGGAGAGAACGCAAAAGCAAGACAGCGACGTACAGTGCTCGGTGTAGCTGAGCGCACCCTCGAGGGAGACGCCGACGCGGTCGAGCGACTGGCCCACGGAGCGGATGGTTTTGCCCACGACCTCGGCGGATTGCTTCCACATGCTTTCTTCTTCCCTCGCTCGCTCTGTCTAGGTTCCGCTGATCCTTCCTGCCAGCACTAGCAGCAGCAGTAGCAGCAGCAGAAGCAGAGCCCCCCACCGTTCGTCCCTCACAGCCTTCTATTTGGAGCCTCCTAGTTGACCCTTCAGTGGCTCTTAATACAAGCCCCTCTTTGAAAAGTGGCAAGAATGTGTGACCCACTTCAGTTAGAGACTGGCTTAGCGTGGCGTACATGAAGATGGACATGGATCCATCATCTCTCTTGTTTTCTTCTTCCAGCATATCAAGCAAATCATCATGCAGCCACGACGCGAGGTGCTGGGCGAGTATGACTACTCGGTGCGCGTGAGCCTCGCGCGCAGTGCCATCTGCGGAGAGCCACGAGAGTCGACGGTGGTGCTGAAGCTGCTCCTGAACCAGGAGGACTCGGCCGACGAGCGACACGTGCGTGCATGATGCAAGCGTGAATGGGAGCAAAACGATCTTTGGTTTGTTGATGAGCTCGCTTGTTTGTTTGTTGTCGCTGCAGGTGATGCTGGAGTTGAATGAGGAGCAGCTCGCGCAGCTGCTGGAGAAGTTCGCAGTCATCAGCAAGGTATTGCGCTTCTACAGTACCAACATGCCAACATGAGCTCAATTGCATTGGTGACAAATAAATGGTCTCATGACCTACCTACTGTGCACCTGTAAATCCGCATCCAGGAGCTCACGCGACGATCATGAGCAGCTAGCTCCATGCGAGAACCGCGAGGGTAAAGCCGTTCGTGTTGTTTAAAAATCCATTTTCTTCTCTTTATCGCCCGCACGCGCGGGTTTCACAAGCAAAAATCTCCTCCTGGTCCTCCGTCGCCACTGCATTCTCATTCTCATTCTCACACACTCTCTCTCTCTGCCTGTGCGTCTTTCAGTCACTGCTGAGAGGCACGCTCGCTTGTCTCCAAGTCGCCTCTCTCTATCCTGCTCTACGGGCGCTTAGTCGTCCATGAAAAAGTAGTTTCCGGTCGACTTCTGCTCCACGTCCTTGACCGAGTTGAACTTGTTGATGCGCGGACGGTAGTTGGTCGGGTCTCGTCGGAACGTGATCTCGAGCTGCTTGAGGAACGAGTTCATGCCGCTGAGCAGACTCTGCGGCGAGTGCGCAGTACACTCGACACCCGGTCGGCCATCGTAGACCACCACGCGGTCGGCCAGGTACGTGGCCATGATGAAATCGTGCTCCACGATGAACGCAGTCTTCTTCGAGTGCAGAATGAAGCGCTTGATCACCTTCGCGGCGATGATACGCTGCTCCGAGTCCAAGTACGCCGACGGCTCATCGATCAAATAGATATCGGCCGGCTTGCCGAGACACAGCACGATGGCCACACGCTGCAGCTCACCACCCGAGAGGAACGGAACGGCCTGGTCGATGATGTTGTCGATGTTCAGCGGTCGCGTCACGTCCGTCGCGAACTGCGGGTGCACGATCGACTCACGGATGCGACGGTGCAGCAGCTCGCGCACGGTGCCCTGGAACTTTGGCGCGATCTTCTGCGGCTTGTAGCTGATCGTGGACGAGTCGTAGCGCAGCGCGCAGGCGTCGAGCAGGTCCTCGTCGCCCATCTTTTCAGCGTGCTCCATCTCGTCCGACTTGAGCAGACCTGCGAGCATGCGGATGAACGTCGTCTTGCCCGTACCGTTCTCGCCGAGCATGCAGATGATCTCCGAGTTGGTGAAGTCGCCTGTCTCCACGTGGAGCACGAACGCCTTCTCCTTCTGCTTCGAGACCATCGTCTTCGTCATGTTTGGGTACGTGAACACGTTCTTCGAGTCGCCGTCGTGGCTCGAGAGCTCGTCCGCGGTCTGCGCGACCTTGAACGTGAGCTCTTCCTGGCGGAAACGCAGGTTCTCCGTCGGCACGAAGCCGGCCAAGAAGATGTTGATGCCTTCACGCACGCTGAAGGGCATGGTCACCACACCGTAGGCGCTCGGAGTACCGTACAGCACGCAGATGTAGTCCGAGAGGTAGTCGAGCACACTCAGATCGTGCTCGACGCAGATCACATACGAGCGGCGGTTGCTCTCGACCATCGAGCGGATCACGAGCGCGGCTTTGAGACGCTGACGCACGTCCAAGTACGAGGACGGCTCGTCAAACATGTAAATATCCGCCTGCTGCACCGCGACGACGCCGATCGCGAAACGCTGGAGCTCACCACCCGAGAGGTTCTCAATGTCGCGCTCCTGCACGTGCGCCAGGTCGAGCTCCTTGAGGAAGTGGTCGAGCATGTCCGGCTTCTCGCACTTGGCCGACAGGATGCCGCGCACCGTGCCCTTGACGGCCTTGGGGATCTTGTCCACGTACTGCGGCTTGGTGATCGCCTTGAGGTTGTCCTCCAGGATGCGCGTAAAGTAGTTCTGCAGCTCCGAGCCGCGGAAGTGCGTGAGGATCTCCTGCCACTCCGGAGGGTTGTCGTACTTGCCGAGGTTCGGCTTCAGCTTGCCGGCGAGCACGCGGAGCGCCGTGGACTTGCCGATACCGTTCGTGCCGACGAGACCGAGCACCTGGCCCGGACGAGGCATCGGGAGACGGTGGAGCTTGAAGGTGTTGGCGCCGTAACGGTGCGTGGTGTTGCTCTCCAGGTCCTTTGGCAGGTTGATGATGTTGATCGCTTCGAACGGACACTTCTTCACGCAGATACCGCAACCGATGCAGAGCGACTCGGAGATGAACGCCACCTTGTTCTTCGGGGTCACCTCAATACAGAGCTTACCTGGAGTCGACACACAGACAACAAGGGGGAAGAGACTGTTAGTCACCCATCCTCACACACGGCTGACATGCGCACGTGGCGCTGCAAGAGGGGGTCAGCAGCTCCATTCAAGCCACGCCAAGCGAGTGGCTCTCTGTCCACTCACCCATGCGCACGACGGGACAGGACTTGCGGCATTCCTGGCGGCACTTCTTCGGCTTGCACTTGTCCGTGCTGACGATGGCGATACGCGTGAGCTTGTCCGACATGCTGCTGCTGCTGCTGGCGTCTCGTCGCGAAGTTCTTCCGAATGATGAATAATCGGAGGGGGCTTTTTCTTGGCACCCTCGGAACTGATGTGGCAGCAGCAGCAGGGTTTCGGATTTGGCTGGCTCAGCCGACACCTGGAGAATTGCATCGAGAACCTGCTAAATTGCATGTTTGAGGTTTCAACCTGCAGATTGCCAACCCACCAAATGTCGATCGAAAAGTGCTCGCAAGGTTCGTCGTGGTGCATGGCACCAATTGGACGCAGCCCTTCCTTTCATCCCCACTCTGCTTGTCCATACGGTCAGCAGCCTACTAGTAGCGATCGATCGATCGATCGCTGGGGCTCGTGGCGCGAATAGAAATGATCAAGTGAGCTCCAACGCATCAGGCAAACCAAGACAAAGGGAACAAACAAAAAGCAATGTGGAGTGTTGTTGTATAAATGTAGGAATGCAAAAAGGTTCCGCGCGCGTTCGCTCGCTGAACAGACGGGGTCTATAGCTGCGCTGGAGCGATGGAGGAAATATAAAACGCCTTGATTCTTCTCTGCTTGTTAAGTAAGTTACTGATCTAACACCATCGACGACGCGCCGCCGCTCGCCTTTGCTGCGTCCTTCTCCTTCGAAGACGCCACGTTCAGCTGCGCCTGGTGCTTGAGCGCCATGGCAGGCTGGATGAGCTCGATGTTCTGCTCCAGCTCGCGCAGGTCGCGCTCCTTGGCGAACCCCTTGCTGGTCTTCATTCTGTTGTTGTAGAAGCGCTCCTCGCGCTTCTCCTTGATCTGCTGCACGCGCTCGATGGCGTGGATCGTGGCACCCATGAGCTCGCGGTCGTACTTGACCGCGCGGTTGCGCACCTTCTCAAAGTCGAACGTCGTGTCCAGCGCCATCTCCTTGCCTGCCGCCTTGCGGAACGACTTGGTCCATTTCACCTTGCGCGGGTTGCGCTTGCGGTTGAAATTCTTGTGGCACTTGGAGCGGCAGAACCGGAAGATCTTGCTGTCGTTGCGCACGAACGTCATGCCGTGGCCCGGGTACACGGGGCTGGAGCAGAAGTAGCACGTGTTGATTCTCATGGCGGCTGGCGCTTACTGATCGGGCGTGCTGGCTCGGTCTCGTTCTCTGCCTTTGCAGCGTGCGGACTGACTGAATGGAGCTCTTCTTCTCTGAAAAGCTACTCCTCCAAACCAATCAGCTAAACTGATTGGTTGACAATCCATTAGCAATTCATTTTGTTTTTTGCCAGCTCGTCGCAATTCATCTGATGTTTTGAATTGATGACCAAAACTGCAATTATGGCAAGCTTTCTGATGAGGATCCATTTTGGTCAGAAATACGGCAGCTTTCGAACACGAATTCGTCTTGGTTTTCGTAAGAAACTGGTCGCAATTTATCCGAAATGTAGAGTGCGAATATGAAGCTAGTTATGTCAAATACTAGCTTACAAATGTACGAAAATGGCATTGGTTTTGCCCTCTAGATGCATACTCTGTCCGTGCATTTGGAACATCGAAAGTTGGATTCTAATCAAGGAAAGTGAATGAGAAACTGCAGCCTCAAAAGTTGGTGGTATTTTCTGATGATTGATCACCATTTGACCTGCGATGATGCCAGCTTGAGTGCAACACGCAGATCCGTCGAGCTGCCTCATCGCGATCGCCACGCGACGCGTGCTCTGGGTGGCGCGAGTGTCTCCTGCAGCCAATGGCATCGCGTTGACCAGCTCATTCGACCCCGCGCACACGACTTCTTTCCCTACACTTTGCGAGACTGGCAGAGTGAATCGATGATCGCCGCTGCTGAGGACGCTAGCTGCGTGGCGTGGCGCAGTAAAGCTGCTCCCGAGTCTGCAGGCGCGCGCAGCTACAAGAAGATCGTGTCAAGCGCGAGTGCGGGAGTGCAAGAACCGACCGTCTCCGCCTAAATTACCAGCGATGTTTGAGCGCGCCGTGAGCGGCTAATGGCTGCTCGGGTGTCCAAACACTCCACCTGCAGCAATCCAAGTGGACAAACTCCCAGTAATGCGCTGCTGCGCGTTGTGCGTGCAAGTCGCGCGGAAAGCTACGGCATCCGAACAACAGGCAACGCTGCAGCCACTGCGATGCTTCCTCTTGGCACCGTGCTCCAAGATCAAGACCAACGAGACTACGACACTGAACGCCAACAACCTCCTACTTCAACGAACAGCCAAGAGAATGATGGTCGACCCCAAAACCATTCATCGCGTACGACTTTGCGCTTGCAGTGCTTTGACGACTTTGCGATGCAATAACCCGACATCTACGATCTCCACAACATCGTCTTCGCCATGACGCAAGTACGCGTCAGATTTCAACATGGAGCCCAGCCCGTCGAATGAGAAGAACGAGATATACTGCCAGAGCTTACTGCGGAAAACGGTTCGGTACTACTCTCCTGGTATCAACTACTCATGTGACACACACAGACGTCATTGCTACTGCAACGTTGTCTTACTTAGCAGGCGACGGTGTTCGGCTGGCCCTTGCACGAGCCCTTGCCGCCCGACACCGTGATGCCCGAGAACTTCCAGCCAGACACCACGCTCGGGTTCACCAGGATATCATACACGTTCGTGGCCGTCCCGCGCAGTCCCGAGATCGTGATGTCCTTGATGGTCACGGCGCTCGTGGCGCTGCCGGTGTAGCCTCCCTTGTCCTTGCTGTAGTCCGAGTGCATCACGATCGCGTTCTTC
>JAASFO010000241.1:0-30060 GCA_023333815.1 Globisporangium recalcitrans
CTGGCGCCTGGGAGGTTTTCGTCACGAGCTGAACCGGCGCTCTTCTGTTTAGATCGAAGCAGCATGTTGCGCGATGCTTCCGCGCATTTGAACACGTCTGAACTCTTTTGCTTCTCCTCGATAGTACATGATGCAAAGTGACGCAAGTCGCAATTGACTGCGTCATGCGTCGGAAGAGCGGAAGAATGGAAGAAAACGCAGAAAGAAGGAAGGCGGGAAAAGATGGAAGAAAGAGAGAGTGGGAACTAGATCAGTGCGGCAGTGGGCATGCGGATGTGTGCGCACACTTGCGCCGTTGCATCCGAATGCTTTTCTGCATCCCGTCTGGTCTTGGCAGCGAGCAAGAGAGAAAGAAGCAGCAACGGCGGTGGCTGAAGAAAAAGAGAAGAAAACTAAATATGTCCAGCACTCGCTTCCCATGCCCAGGTGAGCAATGAGCAGCAACACCCAGCAGTATTCGCGCCAAGAAGCACGCGGAGAAAGAGCGGAAGAAGAAAAAACGTCAAAACAATCCAACGAACACGCAGAAGTGCGAGTGCAGCGCGGCGCTGCGTGTTGCTTGCTGATCGCTGGTCTGCGCTGCTGCTTATCTCTCGCTTGCGCGCTCGACCATCCACCGGCAGCGTACGCCAGCACGCGCGCAGGACAGACAGGTAGGTCCGTCCGTCCGACGCCATGGAGACGAACATGGAGGAAGGACTCGAGACGTGCCAAGATGCTCGCGGAGTGGATTTTCGTCGCGCCAACAGCATCGTAGCGATGCAAAACACGCATGTGGCGATGAGAACGCCCACCGCAGAGATGCTGTGCGCCATGCGTGCTTCGTCGTCGTCGTCCTCTTTCAGTGAGAGCACCCACGAGACGTGGACGTGGCGCTCGACTATCGGCGCGAACTCGGACGATGAAGACGACGCGGACGACAACCAGTGCTGGTCGGACGACGGTGGCGGGGCGGAAGAGAAAGAAGAAGAGGACCGCGACAACAGCGCTCACGCCACTGCCGAAGAGATGATGTACGCCTCGCACCAACGATATTACGAGGGGAACCAGCAAGATCACGAGGAAGAGAACCGCACGCGGCGAGCAGAACGAGAGGCGAAGACACCATTTTCCGATGCTGGAGGAGCACCGAAGTTGCTCTCGATCTCTGGGGTTTCCAATAAAGAAGCGCTCAAGTCGCGCTTACCTGTTCGCCGCTCAGCGTTGATCCCTCCGCAGACTTCGTCGTCGAGCACGCACCGGAATAAGCTGAAGCAACAGCAACGTTGTGATCCACGAGGACTTCGGAATGACGACAAGCTCGCGCTCAAAAAGTGTCAGCATCACCCTTCTCAGCAACATCAATTGTTCCCAGAGCGAGATCTTGAGGTGCAGGGGAGGAATCTGGAGCACAAGATCGCGATGCACGAAGAGCTCACAAGGTTGGACAAGAAGCTGGCAAATGAGCTCCCCAGTACCACCCTTCTGCCTCAAGTTGACACGGAGCGTCGTCCCACAGTCACGTACCGCATGAGCACCATGATGGTGTACTCGATCGTGTTCACCAGCTCGGCAACGTTGCACTGTGCGATATTCAACTTCAGTCTCGAGCTTCGGCGGTTTTTTCGGCTCGAGATGCTTCCGTTTGGCGTGTTCCTGCTGGTTTGCTGGGCGATCTTGGGTCTACTCAGCTTTGCGGGCGGTTGGATCGGCGACTTGGTGCACGACCGAGTCACCCTGCTGCGCCGCACGGCGATTTTATGGGCAGTCGCGGTTGTTGTGCTGCACATCGCAGCGTTCCGAGCAGCGTCCACTTTTTCAATCGTGCTGTTAGCACTTGCGCTCCCGTGCTCCTGCGTTGCGCACGGAATCTTTGCGCCGAACTGCATCGTGCTCGGAGCTGAGAAGTACATTCCATCGAACGACCGGCGCCATCTGGCGATGCAAAGAAGAGGACGGAGAAGCCAGTCGGAGTCATCGTTTCACACGCTCGCAGACGAAACGGACGCTGATATCGCCATCATCGCCAACAAGTTTGATCAAGAGCGGCTCGAGGACGAAGACGCACTCATGGAGCGCCTGAGCGCGTCTCGGAAGATGGCGATCCACAAGTATTTCTCGCGCTGCTTTGGAGCAACGCTCGCAGGTTCTTCGTGGGTGCAGCTCTATTTCTTCCTGCTGGTAGATGTCGAAGTGCCGTCGGGTTCGCCGAACAAAAAGTCGCTCATGGGTCGCAAAGGCTTTCTCTGCATGCTGCTCTCGTCACTGCTGCTTCTCGCGGCGCTCGTCTGCTTCCTCTTCCAGTCGCGGAGTCACTACCAGCCTCCTCCCCGAGCGCTCCGCTCGTTTGAGCAGAAACTCGAGTCGCTGGACCAGAAACGCGACTTCTTCGCGTGGAAAGCGGTGCTGCGAGTGTTTAGCCGAGCGTTCGTCGGCTTCGTGTTCATGGCGTCGGTGCTGGTGGTGTTCATTGGTGTCTGCAGCGCCTTCTTCGGACTCGTTGTTGTCCCAGACACGTCGTTCAACGTCCGACTGGCGTCATCTCTGATGATCTTGCTCGGTTGGCATACAGCCATGTCGATCGGCAAGCTCCAGCTCAGCGCGACCGGCAAGCTCTCCACCAAGTGCCGACAGCTCGGGATCCCGATGTTGCAGCTTCAGAGCGCGCTGCTGTTGATCTTTTTCTTCTGCATGTCGTCGCTCTCAGCTTTCCTGCGCGCGCAGCTGTACACAACGTTGGTCGTGCAGGTGTGCCAGACGCGTCTCGACATCCCTGGCGCAGGCAAACTATTTAATCCGAACGCGCTCGGTGCGTTCGTGAGCATTGTATCGCTGCTTTTGATCCCGATTTCGAACGCGACGCGATTCCGTGGGCGACGAAGCACGCCGCGTGAGTTTCGGATCGTGTCGATCTCTCCGTCTCGGCGACTCTCGATCGCCATTTGTCTGTACCTGGTCGGCATCTTCATCTCGAGCATCGTGGAGCTGTATCGACGCACGAAAGTGATCGTGAGCGATCCGCAGCCAAAGTGCAGCAAGGCGTACTCGGATTTCGGCTTTCTCTGGACCGCGCCGCATCTGGTGTTTCTCGGTCTCTCGGACATGGTGTTTCGCGTGAGTCTCCAGGAACAGTTCCACTCGATCAACCTGCTGACGTCCCGGTGGCCAGGGTTCATGCAAGGCGTAATCGAGTTTTCCGAGACGATCGGCTATGTGGGGGCGTTGTCGCTCACGTCCATGCTGTCGACGTGGCTGTTTCGATCGACCACCAGCGACTTGGCGCTCGTGCTGCTGCTCATGACCACGCTGCTGGCGTTCTCGTACTCGTCGCTGAAGCGGGTCGCCGAGAAAATCACCGCTGGCAGCTTGGGCGGAGACGAAGTTCCCGGTTGAGAAGTGGGGAAAGCGTCGTGCAATCAGCGTCCGTCATCTCCATCGTCATCATATTTAGAGAGTGCACTACCGCCCCCGCCCTTCATTCTGTACACCAAACCAGTAATCCAATGTCACCGTCCACACTTCTGTTTTCTTTGTTGCCTGGTCTTGCAGCACTCGTTCAGCAATGAAGCACCAGCGTCACGGGGGACACAAAACATACATTCATTGTTCATACATGATTCTTACGTTTGGCATTCGTGTGTGGCTTGGCTAGATTCAAGTTTCTAGAGCCATGGCGACCACGTCGGATACATCTCGCGCTGACGCTCAGGGCTCGTGGCGATCTCCAGCAGCTCGCGCACGCTCTTGCCGCGCTGACTCTCGGACTCTTTCTTGAGCGACACGCCGCGGATGCGCTCCAGGACCAGACTCACATTCGCCTCGACGCGCTGCTGGATCTGGGACTCGAGGCGGCGCTGCACCTGCGCCTGCGCCTGGGTCTGCGCCTCGCCGCCAGTCATGCGCGTCTTGGAGGCGTGCCACGACAGCAGGTCGTCGCGGAAGAACAGACACAGCTGGTTGCTCAGAATGTCCTCCTCGCTCACGAGCGCCTCCGCTGTCGCCGACATGATAATGCTGAACGGTCCCTGCACGCCTGGTCGCGTGACAAAGTTGTGCAGATTGCGCGTCAACCGGAACGGCATGGAGGACGGCGCCTCCAAGATCCCGCTGCTCGCATACCCTGGACGCATCTCCGTGCTAACGACCCGACCCGTGCGTCGCGAGAACAGAATCCGATGCGGCGCGCGGTCGCCCACAAACAGCGCGTACGACAGGAACGACGAGAGCGCCAGGTGCTTCGTAAACTCGTTGCGGAACTGGAAAAACGCGTCGCTGTTTGCCGAAATCCCGTGAATGTACTTGGACAGCAGCGTCTCGGGCACGTGCGAGTCGCAGATCTCGCGGAACGCTCGTGCTTTCGCCTGCGAGATGCGCTCGTCCTCTTGCTGGGTTGTGTCGTTCACTGCCGCAGCGTACGCCTCGCAGACTCGCTCTCGGTACAGCTCGACTGGGAAATCCGGATCCTTGTCTTCTACCATGCAATCCTGCTCGTAAATCTGAAGAGAAAGCATTTCAGATCATGAGTACATCGACAACAAATCATGAGCAACTCCCAAGGGTTCGTTCGTACCTCTCCTAGTGTCACGAAGTCGCGGTTGTCCTCCAGCAATCGCACGCGCGGCGTGAGCGGGATGATCTTCGGAATGTGGAACACCGTGTTCCTCTTTCGCGTCTCTTTTTGACGAAGAAGCAAACGGTTCAGCAAGAGGTACATCTGCATCATGCGCTCGTCCGTGCGGGTGATGTGCGTCATCGCGTACTGGACCAAGAAGTAGTACGTGCGGCCGTCGCTGCCCCCGATCGCGACGCGCCGCTGCGTGAAGCCGTTGCGCAGCAAAATGTCCACTGTGCTCTCGAAATGCAGGATTCGAGCGTGCAGGTCCTTGATCGGCTCGCTGTCCGAGATGTACTGACCTGGCACCTCCATGTTGGAGCTGCTGAGCTCCACCAAGTGGCGGCTGCAGTGCTCCAGGTACAGCTTGCCTGCGTTCCGCTTCCCGACTTTCTTCACGCGGAGCTGGAGCAAGTTCTTCCAGTGCTTGAGACGATTCATAATCTCGTACAGTGTCACCTCTCGTTCCTCTCCGTCCACTTCCATCATCGCAATGCTAAACGGAGAAGTGGGTCGACAACGTCAGTACAACAAACTGGTTCCCAGGTTTCCATAGGAAAAATAGACACACAGCAGCACGGCAAGTAAACTAACCTGGTGCCATCTTCGTCGCCCGATGGACTAAAGTCGCGCTCAAACGCGTCCTTGAACTCTTCGACAAACTTGACGTGCTTCTCGTTCTTTTGGTGTGGCAGCAACACAAACAGTTTGCGACACACTCGTGCAAGCGCAGCGCGCAGCATCTTTGGTACCAGTTCGGTTTTCGTGAGCCGTGGCAGCTGGTAGCACTTGAGAAGCAGCGCGTGGACTGCTGTCAGCAGCTCTTCTTCCGGCTCTGGACGGAAACGAGTGATCATCTCTTCGAGCATACACTCCATCTCAAACGTGAGCGAGTCGTGAGAGCGACGCAGGAAATTGAGCAAGTCCTCCGTGTACTGAACAGGTCCCACTTCGGCTTTCGGAGTGTCCACTGGCGCTGCGACCTTTGCTTTCCAACTGTCGAGCGACAGCACTGCGTTTGGAGCCACACCAAACGCTCCAGGCGACGGACGTCCTGGACCCACAATGCCCGGGATCTCCTGGATCTGCGCTCCACTCAAGCTAGACGGAATCGCCACCACATGACCAGACTTCGTCCGATAGTAGAGCAAGCTGTGGGTCTGAATGTCCGCACCAGAGAAAGACGACGTGTTCGAGCCTCCGAAAGCTGGCGTCGGTGGAAGCGACGATCCCGCTGGTCCTCCACTCACTCCTGCTGCCGACGAAGGTGTCGGCGGGCCCGATGGTTGACGAGCAGCAGTGTCAGGATTCGTCACCATCGAGTTGTCACGGTTCTCCAAGAAGAACGCCCGCATCGTGTAGTAAAGCGCCTGGGGGAACTTGGCTGACAAGCCCCTCAACAGGCCACGAATCTGTGGATACATCATCAAAGAGCACGAACGCGCACGCCATTAGCGTAAACAATACAACGGTTAACCAGTGAGACAAGATGGCATTTGCACTCACCTGGGGTGCTTCGGGGCGACCGAGCGCCATGAGAAGCTGCGGGATCCAAATGATCCAGATCCAGATCGGAAGCTGCTTGCCGTGGGTCTCGAACGCTTGAATCAGCACGCCATGCTGGTCGTCCATGCTCAGCAGCCAGAGCACGCGCGCGATCATGAGTCTCGCAGAGTTACAACGATGGTGGATCGCCTGCAGGTAGCACGCGATCGTCTGGGACGCAAACGAGAGATCCTTCCGATCCAAGAACAGTCGGTAGCAGTAGTGACCCCACGAGAGCCATCCTTTGCCGTAGCTGTCACAGATCTGGAGGCAGTGCGAGAACGTCTGGTTCGCCTCTTTCATGTTCCCCATCGCTTCGAAGAAAAGCCCTTTCAGTCGGAACATCTCGGCTTTCTGTCGAAGCGTGAAGTAGTCGAGGTTCGTGCTGTTGAGAATGCTCAGTCCTCCCTGGTACTCGGTCGAGCTCTCGTAGCAGATGCTGACTTGCTCGCGAAGCTTTGAAAATGCGTCTTGCACGTCCATCGCCGGTACCGAGTAGAGCTTTGAAAGCGCTCCCAGACACACGTCGGGAAGATGCTGCTTCCTCGCTGTGTGCGCCAGTTTGATCACCGACCAGGGACTGTCGTGCATGCACGCAAGCATTTGTGCATCGCTCCACGAAAAAGTGCTCTTCACAACCTGGAACATGTGCGAGCGCCACGTCAAGATGTCGTCCCACAACAGGATTGGCTCCCACTTGTTCGGCAACCGCTCTCGCCACGTGTTGATCGACGGCTTGAGGTTCGGCAGTGTGTGTGTCTGGCTCGCTTGCTTGATATCTGTCATCATCTGGATCGACTCCTTCACTTCGACAAACTTGTGGAACAAGTGCATCAGTGGGATGTGTGTGCGCGAGAGCACACGCGGCAGACCTTGCCACCGGTGCAACGCAAGCTCCGACGTCTGCGCCGTCAGATTATCAATCGCAGCGCGCTTCTCTCCGTCTAAGATCGCAATGTAGAGTCGCTGGAGACGGGTTTGCGGGCATCCCAGATCTGCTGCTGATTGCATAGAAGGCGACGACAGCAGCTGCTTCGCCGAATTCCAGTCACCGCGCTTCCACGCGCAGTCCAACAAGAGATCCTGGTTCTGCGTCGACTTGGCGAAATCGTTCATCAGCTGCCACTGACAGAGCTGCTTTGCGCAGCCGACCCAGCGCTCTTCCCACAGACGCAGCTCAAACAGGTTGACATCGTCCACGCTCACTCTGCCGCTCTGGGTCTTCGACAGTGCCTTGTAGTACTCTTCTTGGGCTTCGTGAACGCACCCAAGCGCCTCCAGTGTCAACGCGGTTCTGGTTTCCGGGTGCGAGATGTTTTCCAGACTCAGTCCGATTCGCAAGTCGTCTTCGCTCAGCTGCCTGTAAATCGAGCTGAGCGCTTCAATCCAGCGAAGGCGGCTCTCGACGCTCAGTTTGGAGTTCTCAACCTGGTATTCGCAAATGCGCGCAGCGTACGCCCACACATCGTGCGCTGACGCCAAGTGGAGAACCAGCTCAGGCGTCAGCATCGGTGTGCTGGGGCTCACCGTCACAATCCCCTTCATCAACGTCTGCACAGTATTGATGCGCCAGGTCGCAACCGAAAGTGGGACATTGAGGTCGCGCTTGTTGAACTTGGACGCCAGCGTCTTCATCAGACTCGACGTCATGTGAGCCTGGTCTTGCTGCTTCAGCAGACTCCACGTCGCTGCAAACAGATTCACCCAGAGCTCCTTTGCAAGGTCGAGGTCAATGTGCGCGAGATCGCGCAGCGACTCGACAAGGTCGGACGCCTTGACAGACTTGAATTTGCTCAACAGCTGCAGTTGGTCAACTGGGGTCGCCATGCGCTCCAGGTTGCTTGATGCAGAGTTCCCGAGGAAGACGTGCGGCTCTTTCAAGCGAGGCTCAGCATCGCCATTGACAGCGGACAGCAATGTCTCAATTGCGATCACAGGCCAGTACCGCGTGCCACACGCCTGCCAGTCCTGGCGGAACAACAGCTGCAAGCGCTCAACCGGTCCTTTCCCTGCAGTTGCCAGGAAATACCGGAAAAACTTCTCGCGGATCGATGGGTCCGGGGCGAGCAAGCCCGCCATGAAATGGCTGTTCATGTTCTGGCTTTGCGGACTCGGACTGATGTGCAAGTACGAGTTCTTCGTGTCGCTCGGGTCGCACAGCTTGAGGATCAGGCTGTAGTACTCCTCGTTCAGCGGGATTGCCGAGATCTCATTCAAGCGGTCGAACGCCCCCATTTTGCTCAGCATCGTTATCTTGTCCTTTGCTGTGAGCAACTGGCGCGGATCCGTCGCGATCAAATGTCCGACGATCTTTGTGATCTGCAAGAGCAGCGGGATGTTCCACGAGCTTTCGAGGCAATGCACGAGCAGATTTGTGTACAAGCGGCGATGGTCCACAGAGCTGAACGAGCACTTGGAAAGCAGATCGTAGCACACGATGAGCAACTCGATCGACGTCTTCTTGTGCGCTGCTCCGATGCCGCCGATGCCAACAGCACCAGCTCCGCCACCGCCAACAAGAGCCTTCTTCTTTGCGGCCGCAGACCCGCTTTTCTGGTTGCCAGCACTGCTGTTGACCCCAATCGCAACACCATTGTCTCTCAAACCCGTAGTCGCCGACCCACTGTCATTCAAAGCGCCGCTACTAAGCACAGATGCTGCTCCAGTTTTCTTCTTTTGCAGCTGCTGCTGCTTCTCGTCGCGGATCTCTCGCTTCTTCGCATGGCGAACCACGTTGTTCACTGACAGGTTCGACCGTCCGGTTTGCATCTGGTTCCATTCATCCACGATCGCAAGCGCAGGGGTCGCCATCACGCGGTTGCGTCCGAACGAGTCGACACTCGAGTGACTGCTGTCATGGGCACCGCTGCTGCTGCTTCCAGAGAGTCCTCCTTGCGTGGCATTTTTGCCCATCCCGCTGCCATTCGCGGCGCTTGACTGAAGCAAATGCTCGCGCGTCAAGCCTTGCGTGAGCTTCAGCAGCGCTGGAGTGAAATGATCCATGAAATCTGGTATCACTTCTCCGAGAGAACTCAGCAGCCGAAGCATGAACTCGCCAGGAGTGCTCGTCATCGACACCGAAGGGTGAGGCATGTTGTTGAACAGAACGCGCATGCGAGCTGCTTCATTCGCAACCAACGGAGCGCCAGCAGCAGCTGTAGCTGCGGCAGGGGTTTGCTTTGGACGCTTTGCTGCGCTCTGCGGCTGCGTCGGTGCTGAACCTTGAGCCTTTAATGGGCTTGACGTGGCAGTAGCAACAGCCGCAGCCGCGTTCGCCTTGGGTTCAGCCTTCGTAGCAGGAGTCCCTTGGTTGCTGGCTTTGCTTTTCGCCTTTGAGCCTGTCGCCAAGGTCGCTGAGCTGCTGGTCACGGATGCATTCAGCTCCAGTTGGTACGCGGACGCGCTCAAGAGCCGCTCGGTGATGGTTTCTTTCAGCCAGGGGTAGAATTTGCACGCGATCAGTTGCTGCGGCGCGCGAGTCGGGGGGTAGAGCTGCAAAAGACACAGATTCACAATAATGAGAGTTGGCAACAACCATGGGATGCATGTTGGACACAGCAAAGCAAAGGCGTCCTACCTCTGCTATCCGCCGCAAGAAACTCGCGAGACTGGTCTGGATCTCTTGGTTGTGGCGATCAAAGCACGGCTCCAGGAGCTTCATGATCCTTGGCGCGTACTGCACAACGTACGGAGTGGGTCGGTTCGACTTGGAGACAACTTCTTCCGCAACGAGAGAGTTCAGGATCCCAAGCACGGCATCGAGGATCGCAAGTGACGAAAGCGGTGCCCCCTTCGGAACCGTGAAAAATGCTGGCATCGCTGGTGGAGGAGTCGGCGTAGGAGTAGGAGCAGCAGCAGGAACACCAGGCTGAGCTGGTGCCCCCATCGGAGAAGTCGCGCTGCTCTCTGCCTGCTTTGCGATCATTTGCTGCTGCTGCTGGCGGATCACTGCCTCGGCTGTCACCGCAATCAGCTTGTCGAAATACGAAAAGCGAATCGCTGCAGACGGCCACAGACGCAACGCCTTGTCGAAGAGCTCTCCACACGTTTTCGAAAGCCTGCTTGTTTCCTGCTTGTCTGCAGACGCCAGTGCGAACCGGAACGTGAAATTGATCACCAAGTCCACCATCGCCGCGCTGAGCTCGAAGTCGTCTTCGCTGTTCCCAGTGCGTGCTGTCTCGGAGGCTGATTGCATCGGCACGTCCTCTTGAGCCCCACTTGCGCCAGAGTTTCCGTCCGACGAATCAGACGCGATGATGCCACCATCGCTCTCCACTTTACGCTTTTTCAAAGCTGCTTCTTCTTCACCGATGCTAGCTGCTGACGACGAGGACGACGGGCTTGGACGCTTCAACTCATTGACTTGCCCAGTAGACACATCATCCGGTCGCAATGCCAACCTTTCTTGGCGCGTTTGTTCCCAAGCAATGACAAGGTCGACGATGTTCACAGCGAGGCGGCGGTTGTCGGGCGTGCTGCTTGGTGGGATCGCGAGTCGGTTCAGCGAATTGACCATCAGCGGCACAAACTGGCCTCGAAACGGGTAGAAGAGCGCAGGGTGGCGCACAATCAAGAACCAGATGTGCACAAGCTGTCCCAAGATGTGCCCTTCTTCGTACGCGATCTTCTTTGTCCATTTGATCGCCTTGATAAACTCATTCGACGGCAGTCGGCTTGGCAGTGCTGGCAACAAAATATCGAACGCCTTGCGCACGAGGAATCGCGAGTCCATGTCATGCGTCCGCAATAGCGCAACGTACACTTGCAGCACAATCTTCGGCGGGGTGTCGTAAACCGAAATAAACCGGCAGACGTTCACATATGCCCACAGCTTGGATGTGAGGTCAGGCGCTTTTAGATGGTTCCACGCAAACTTGATCACCTCCTTTCGATGATCCGTGACATACTTGCTCATATGCTGAATCAGCAACGTCCCGAGCTTGAGCAACTCGATGCGGAGGCTCTGCATGGTATCAGACGGGTAGTCCTTGCTCGCCAAGATCTCCCGGAGCATCCACATGACTGTATCTGGGTCCATGACATCAACATTGTTGATCGCTGGATCTTCGAAAGAAGTCGTCAGTACGGGCATGATCAGCAACTGGATCGCAAGCACCTTGAGCTCCTCAGTCGCGTTTGGCTCGCGAAGCATGCGCAAGAAGAGGCGAACAATGTTGCGCTTGTTCGCAGCACTGTAGGTGACTGCGACTTCGTCTCGGTAAAAGCTCTGCAGAAAGCTAAAGTCAAACGACGTGCGATGCAGAAACACAGTCACCATGTCGAGCAGCACTTGGACATCGTCGGGCTTTGCGCGGCAGTACGTGATCAAGCACTTGATCATCAGCTTGGACTCGAGGTGGAACTTGATCGGCAAACGGTCTTGCGCGACAAGGCGCTGCACGCGAGCAGGCGAGCGCCACAGCTTCCTCAAGCAGTCAATGACGACAGACTGGGACGCCAGCCAGCTCGGATGAAGCTTACTGATCGATCGCACGAGCCGCAATCCTTGATAATGAAGCTCCAGCGCCTCTTGCTGGGCTTTCGACGCAAACCCGCTTGGACTCACACTAGTGCTGCTGCTAGCAGCTGCACCGCCATTTCCGCCGAGAAGTGGAGACGTCAGACCTTGGTTCTGGGCTCGAGCGATCTTCGCTTGCGCTTGGGCTTTCGCTCGGTGGACGTACGTCGCTTGTGCTTGCTTTGCCTTTTCTTGCGCTTGAATGGGCTTGAGTCCCTGTGCTTGCGCTGCTGCGAGCGCCTGAGCGTGCACTTTCTGAGCGTTCACCTGAATCTGAGCATGCAGCTGCTGAGCCTGCTGCTGGGAAACCAACGGACTGATCACAGGGCTAGGCAGCGGACTCTGCAATGCCGCGGACGATACCTGGCTTTGAGCTTTCGCGATGTAGTCTTTGCTGGCAAACTGGGCTTTTGCTTGGGCTTGAACAAGCGACAGACCCTGGGCTTGAGCTGCTGCGAGCGTTTGCGCATGCAGCTTTTGAGCATTCGCTTGGATTTGAACCTGAGATTGAACCTTCAGGGCTTGCTGTGCGTTCACTTGAGCTTGCGCTTTCGCTACATACGCAGCGCGGGCTTGCATGCCTCTCGCTTCCGCTACTGTGGGTGTCAGACCTTGCGCTTGCGCCGTCGCGACAGCCTGGGCAGCAGCTTTCTGGGCATTCACTTGGATCTGAGCCTGCATCTTCAAGTCGTCCGACGCGTCCGATGCCTTCATATCCGTAAAGCCAGATGCGTTCAGCTTGGATGCTGCAACAAACGTCGCGGCGACGAGCGCTTCAGCGCCTCCATCGCCAGTGATGATCGCACGAAGCGGTGCAGCCTCGGGCAACTTGATCAGTTGCTGGAACAGCGACGAGTACTTCACCTCGGTCAGATGCTCGCGTTTCAAAAAGTACGACACTGTCTGCGACGCGTATCGATTCAGGAA
This sequence comes from Globisporangium recalcitrans, assembly GCA_023333815.1. Taxonomy (NCBI): domain Eukaryota; phylum Oomycota; class Peronosporomycetes; order Pythiales; family Pythiaceae; genus Globisporangium; species Globisporangium recalcitrans. The sequence goes on from JAASFO010000241.1 coordinate 12,582, forward strand.
CTTGGTCAGCGGGATGCGATAGGGCGAGCTCATCTTGCCGTAGCTCCCATACCTGGGCAAAACTGCCTCGAGCTCGACCACACACGTGATGAGCGACTCCAGGAAGGACTCACTGGGCGGCAGCAAGTGGAACAAGTCGACGATCGCAGCAGCGACGGCCGGCTCATCGCCTCGCTTCCAGATCCCTGCCTTGATGATCCGATCCGGGTCGCGCCACTGCTTCAGATGCTCCAGGAGCTTCTCTCCGAGTGTCACGTTGAAGCAGCTGCTCAGGAGCGTCAGCAATCGAGAGAGTCCTTCGAGCAACGGCAAGTTCAGTTTCCGGTAGTCTGCCAAATTCAGCAGCACTGGGCGAAGACATTGCTGCAGCAGTTCCTTCGGCAGCAACAAATCCTTGTTTTGCTTGTTCAGCTGAATCACATCCGTGAGCGCTTGTTGTGCGCACGACACGAGCTCTGGAGGGTGGCCAGTGAGGTACCGGAAGAACACGCCGACAAAGCGGTTGCGCGCTTCTTGGTGCTGGTTGATCTCTTCAGGGGCGAGCAGGAACGCTGCGCGAAGCAGTTTAACCGCTGCGATCCGCAACTCGCATCCATGCGACAGCCCAAACGGGTATTCTTGCGCGGAAGCACCAGATCCTGAGCTTGGAAGACCAGCATTCGCGCCACCAGAAGAAGAAACATCGCTTCCCGACGACGACCCCGCACCACCTTCAGCACGACTCGGTCCACCACCCACCGGCGCGGCTTCCTCCGAGATCAACCGCCACACCTCCTGTAAGAAGAACATCAACTCTTTCGTCAACGAAGTGATCGGAGGGTCGAGCGCGAGCCCGTACGCCATAGCATCCACGTATCCTGTGCGTGTGTTGTTTGGCAGCATGCGAATGTTGCAACCCGTGATCTGCTTGGTCAAAAGCTGGTGGTACGGGTACAAAAGCGTCGACGGTGTCGACTCAGAGAGCGAAGCGAACAGAGAGATTGCCTCTTTCGCGTACTGTCGCGTCGGTGGCTTTGGACTCATGAACTCCACGACAAACATCTGGAAGAGCTCCGTGTCTTGAAACGAGACGCAGGAAAGGAAATTCTCCTTCGTGATCCCGCCCAAAGGCTCGTTTGCATAGTCCGCCTTGATTGTCCACGCTTTCCTCACAGCGAGCAGAAGTCCCTCGCCAGCCTCAGCGCTGACCGTAGCACTAACCTCGGCAGGATGATCCGAGAGCACGAAGAACAGCGCTTTGGCGATCGTGAGCTGGTTCTCGTGGCACCACTGCGGCTCCAAGGCTTTCACGAGAAACTCGAGCCCGGTCGTGCCACCAAGTTTCTTCCGCCAACTGCTCTTGTCGTAACAGGCATGCGAGAACACTTCGCACATGCTGTTGAGTACGCCGCCGCCATAGTAAATCGCGAGCTTCTCGCTTTCGTGGCGCTTGGTGACAGTGTCCACTACCCACTGGAGGACCTTCTTGCCTTGCTCGACCACCGATGCGTCCGAAGAGCTCAGCGCGTCCAGGATCGCTTGATGGAAAGCGTCGATTTCATTCGAAACATCGTCGTCTCGAATATCGGGGACGCCGTATGCTGCGTGCCGCAAGGTCTCGATGCGCTTTGTCGTCGCCAAGTGTCTCCCCGGAGACAGCCCGCGTGTACCTGGAAACAATGTCGACGGATGCAGAGATGCGAGCTCTGCGAAATTCGCGCTCGTTCGCATGCAACTCGCGAGCGCAAGGTTCGTGTAGTGCACAGCGATCGCCTCCATCAAACTTGCTGCGTCATTGCCCAAATCGATATCGACCATTGTTTCAAAGAGAATCTTCAACAGGTCTTTTCGGATTTGGCGCTGAGCTGCCAAAGCCACAATTCTCTTCATCGGAGGGCTCGAGTCAGCGCCAATCGAGTCGTCATCCCCCATCAGCTCATCGGACGATCGACCGGATAGGAAGTCACCCTCCGAGTCTGTTGCAGCAGCGCTTTGGTAGTATCCTTGTTTCTGGTTCAGCTCCATCGAGATCACAGCAGCACGCGAGACAAACGTGTACGCACAGCGCTTGTGCTGAAGAATCGACTCGCGGATCTTCTCCATCGTCCTGGCTTCCAGCTCCAGCGTTTTCTCGTCCTTCTCCAACAAAAACGACTGATTGCTGGTCGACGTCTCACCTTCTTCGTACTCGTCTACATCCACGAGTCTCGAGTCCGCTTTGCCAATGTGCACCCACTCGTGCTCAGTCTTCCGCATGTACCCGCGAAGCACTCTTGTCGCACGATCAATCAGCACGTCCATGTTGACAGGGAAGGCTTTCTTCGACGCGTTCCCCTCTGCAGAGCCCCAGTTGAACGCAAACGTCACGCCCGCGAAGTAGTGCTCCGAGTACTCGAGATTCAGCGGATCCATGATGTACTGACGGTTCCTACCACCAATCTTCCCCAAAATGCGCATCGCCAGTTCTCCATACGGGTACGGCGGTGGGATCAGATGCGTGTTCAAAGCCTCAATGATCTCTGTGAGCAACCGGTCTTGAGACGTCATGATCGGATACAGAAAGTCTGGATTCAGGTTGTCCACCCAGAACTCGAGGGTTCGAAGCCCCAAGTACGCCAGCTCGCCGCGTGACAGGATCGCTCGCACCACAGACTTCATCAACGACGGCAGGTACTGAAGCAACGAGCTCAAGCGCGCTGGGATCGTCAGACACAGCTCCAGCAGCACTTCTTGCATCGACAGCTTTCCAATGTGCTTCTGCAGTCGCATCAACGCCGAGAGCACACCTGGCAACAGCGGGAACACCTCTTTGTAGAAATTCTCATATTTCCCGCCAGAAATCGATCGGAACAGCGCGCGAAGCAGCAGCAAGTAGTTGTCTGGGTGCTTCGTAAACGTCGCTTCTTTCAAACACGACTCGATGATCGTCCTCAAGTACGGGAACAGCGCAGATTCGTTCGACTTGAAGAGTGTCACGGAGCCAAACACGATCTTGAACAACCGCAGCACAATCGACGCGCGGTGCACTTTCGGTACTTTCCGCATCTTCTCAAACTGCAAACGCTCGATCGCCATCACTTTTTCCACGCGATCGGTGTCCGGGAGATCTCCCTCGGCTTGTACACTCAGATCGTCCATCTGCGTGATCAAGAACTTGAGCAAGATCTCAGCGAACCAGCAGCTCACATTCGAGTTGGCGAGGAAATGCTGCGGGATCGTGAGGATCGCGTGATCCTGCAAGATGCACTCGTACAGCAGCTGCATGTTGGAGATAAACAAATCCCGGAAGTCAGCAGCTTCCAGCACTGTGAACGCCCCAGCGAAGTGGTCCAGCATCTGCTTCTCTTCGGCCAGTGTGTTCTCGGAAAGCGTGTACAGGATGAAGCACCTCAAGCCGTTTTGCAGCACCTTGGCGATCAACAGCCGCTCGTCGTCGGTCAGAGGGTACAAATGGGTCATGCCGTTGCTCTCTGCTGCGGCGGCGGCACTTGCGCGGAGCGAGTTCGTCAGTTCGATCGAGTGCACGTTGAGCGGCGATGGCGTCATCGCACCCGAGAGCCCACTCTGACCCAACATGCCTCCAGCATCCGAATTTGAGTTTGCATCCACTGTCGTCAAGTCCTTGGCGTTTGGATTTCGGTAGTTCGCAGTACACCAAATCACTGCGCGGATGCCAAGGATCATCGTCCGCAGCAGCGACTTGATATCGCGGATGCTCGGCTCTTCTTCAATAATCGATTCACCTGCGCGCTGCACCTTGATCGACGGTAGCAGCAGCGCATCGAGCTTCTGGTCGTAATCGGATCGCGGCACCGCATCCTTTGGCAGTAGACTCGACTGCTTGATCTTGTCCATCGCCCCACCCTCGAGCAACTCGCCGCGATCTGGGTTCGGGTTCTTGAGACTCGTCGCGAGCGCCGCTGGCAGATTTGCGAGCGTCGTGCCAAACTTGGTCGAGATGATCAGCAGGATCCGCGACAGCACATTGCGACCTTTCCACCCGTCAGCCTCCTCGTTCTTTGCGCTGATGTCGACCAAATTCAGCAGCAGCCGGATCGAGGTCGTCTGGATCGAGATCGGCAGCGTCGGGTCGTGGATCCTTTTCCCGTAGAAGTCGACAATCTTGCTCACTTGCGTCAAAGTCAGCATGTCGCGCACGTGGTGGATCATATCCGCGAACGTCGAGTACGCGAGTGGGCGGATCTGGTAGTAGCTGCTTCGACCTTTGCCCACGAGCACGTCGTCGTCCATGAGCACTTCCAGCTGCGCGTAAAAGCCGCGGCGGAAGTCCGTCGAGATGATGTGGCGCGCCGCGACGAAGATGTCTTTGCGCAGCACAAACGCGTCTTTCGGACACGCCATGAGCAGCTTGACCGTGTTCTCGCAGATCGAGTCCTGGAACGGACGCATCAGGTTCGCGCAGCCGCGCAGCAAGTAGGTCACAAACGACAGCGTCTTGACTTGGCAGTCCAGGAAATCCACGTACTTAACCGGGTGGGTCTTCGCCACGCTCTCGGGAGCGCGCAGTGCCAGCGCAGACATCATCAGCGGCACGAGCACGGGGATGTAGCTCTCGATGTAGTTCGGATAGCACTGGAAGAGCAGCATGATGATCAGCGGCAGCTCCGAGATGGCCTTGAACGACTCCATGCTGCTGCAAATGGGTTCGTCTGCACTTCGCATCTGACCAATGTCGCCTGTGTCGATGGACACGGACTCGGCTTCAATGCTGCTCGGCTGCGCTTCACTAGCGCCTGTCGTCGTCGTAGTTGTCGTTGTTGCTGACAGTGTACTAGTCGGACCAGGCGTGGACGTCGCTCCAATCACAGGCGGCGCCGGAGTCGTCGTTGCTGCCGGCTTGACGATCCCTGTGCCATTCGCTGCTGCGCCTGCGACCATTCCCAGCATCGGGTTGTTCGCAATGCCGCCCGCTGCCGCTGTTGTAGCAGCAGCAGCAGCACTTGTAGAGGTGGGAGTGACGCCACCGCCCGCAGTCGTAGGCGACGGCTGTGCGCTTGGAGCGGCGGAAGGCGTCGACGCAGTGGACGCTGTCGACTCGGGCGGCGTCGCGAACTGCTTCTTTATCGTGTTCGGGATGTTCTTGTACATTTGCTGCACGAGGTCGAGAAAGGGCTGCACTTCGCTGCGCAAGCCGGGGCGGTAGTTGCGGTGCAGATCGAAGAGCGTCTTGAGCGCGATCAGCGCGTTCTCCTCGTTGTCGCGGTGCAGCACGTCCATGAGCAGGTGCAGCAGCTGCGTCACGTACGGCCGCAGCGCGTCATTGCTCGGCAGGCGGTTGATGATCTGCAGCAGGATCTTGCGGCACCGGTTGATCTGCGTCGCGCGCATTTGCGGCGGCAGCTTCGTGTTCTGTAGCAGCAGCGCTTTCCAGACAGGAAAGAGCGCCTCGAGGATGCGCGCGAGCTGCGGCGTGTGCAGGATCTCGGCGCGGCGGTAGAGGTCGATGAGCTCCTTGAGCACCACGTCGCAGTCGCCGTCCAGCAGCTTCTGGCGCACGACCTCCACGTTCATCGTATCGTGGCGCGCGCGTCGGACTGCTTCGAGATTGCGCTTGTTGCTTTTGCGCTCGCGTTCCCAACTGTGAAAGTGAACACAAACAAGTTTGGATGCATTGCCATCAAAAAGTGTCAAAATTGCGTTTTTACGCAGACATAAACAGAGAAATAGCACATCTGCGCAAAAGATTTGCTATTTTGATGGCAAAAAAGCTCAATCGAAGATACAATTTTGCTTGAAAAGTGCTGAAAATGGCTGAAAAAGGAGCACCAAACAAACTCCAACATTTTGGAAAAAAGGGGAGAATGTTGCCAATGCAAATCGTTGTGCAGCGAGCAACACGAGCATCTCGCCGTGCATCGGACGGATACGCAAACTTGGCATATAGACAAACAACAAGAAAGAGTTCGATCGAAGCTCGACCGCTTGGGTCGACACTTAGCGGACTTAGAACTGGTACCGGACATACTTGAGCTGCTCATCGCATGCGACGAATTGGTTCGTGGTCGACTCGTTGTACGCTGCCTTGGGGTCGATCCGAGAGAAGCTCTCCCATTGCCCCATGGCGCGACGCGACCCCAGCGCGTACTTGTGCTCGTCTACGAGCGGCTCTGCCTTGGTGGACGACACGGGCAGCTTCAGAAGTCTGCGGACGCGGCGATTCGATCGCTGCACTTCAGCCTCTAGCGCGTGACTCTCCTTCGCCGGCGACGGTCTCCAGTCGTACGTCGCGTACACGATGTCTTCCGTGGGGGCGTAGAAGTCGTAGCCGTTCGTCCAGAAGCGCGTGGCGCGAGCGTATTCGTGGCCGACCGTGATGTGCGGAGTGTGCGGGTCCGACCGAATCGCCAGCAGCGCCGACACCGGTCCGAAATGGAACAGCTCCGTGTACTGCGACTGCAGCACTGGAGCAAACAGCGCGCTGTTCACCTTGGGTCGCGGCTCGGGCGGGTTGTACTCCACGACTGCATCGACCGACTTGGAGTGGATCCGCGCAGAGCATTGCAGGATGATCGTGGTGGGGCTGTTGGCTCGACCCTTCAGCTCGAGCGCCTTTGGTGCGATGCTCAAGATCGCCATGTCATTGCCAATACTGTACCATTGCTTGAGCAGCCCCAGATCCCAGTTCTTGCTAAACGACACCGTCGGGTCCACGGAGATGTAGAAATGCTCGCCAAACTCTTTGCTCGCCACCATGCTCTCCACGAGATGCTTTGCGACCGTCACTCCCAACGCGCCAGACGCATCACGCGTCGCGAAGCGCAACTGCTTGGATCGCAGCATCTTGCGACACTCTTCCGGACGCAACTCGCAGAAAACCTGGATGCACGTATCTTCAGCGCCTAGATGCACTTCATCAAAGACGCGAAAGTGGATGCGCGCCGGTAGATACGCCGTTGTGTGTGCTTCCACCAGGGTCTGCGCACACGCTCGCGAGTCCCGGTAATTCGTCACCAGCATCACGATCTGCTTGTCGTCGCGGAACCCCTTGCCGGCACGGCTTCTCTTCGCGTCCTCCGCCTGCTCCTCTACTAAACGCGCCTCGCCCTGCTGCCGCTTCATTCGCAGCTCGTCCACCGCCCGTTGTGTCTCCTTCCGCTGCGCTGCGGCGATCGAGCCACCGATCGTCCACTGCGCCAGCTCGTACAGGAGGACGAGGCTGCAGACCACGACCACGACCAGCACGACGCGCTTCCGGCGGCGGAGATCCTCGTTGCGCTCACGCTGCGCCTGCGCAGCCACGCGCGGCAGCGACTGCGACAGCCCGAGCGCCGACATGGGCGTCTGCGGCAAGCGGAACGACGCCATCTCGATGGTGATCCTTTTCGCAAATGAGAAGACTGAACGTTTTCTGGAAGGGTCCTGTAATGAGAAGCGCACTGTTCAGCAGGTTCGTTACGTGTACAAATATGCTTGAACCTAGGGTTTGTATGTTATTGGACAGGTATTTGGGAAGTGCCACCATTTTGTGTTGCGCAGACAAAAGCAGACAAAAGCGAAGATGGCGCTGTTCACGAAGAAAGACCTGGGGCTGCTGCTGCCGGACGACACGCCCGGCGACCCCGTGTCGCTGCGCCACACAAAGACCAAGTGCGTGCTGCATTCTATTTTGTAAGGTGCAACGTGGTCGCGCGACGTACCATCGTACCGACCTATCGATTGGATTTGCTGTTGCTCTGTGTGTGCATTTGCAGGGAGTCCACCGAGGTGTTTGAGCCATTGAAGCCCAAGATCGATCCGTCGACGAAAGTGACGCGGTACCGCGCGGGTCAGGTGCCGCATTTCGCGAACGGGTATGAAGACAACCGCGGGTTCGTCACGGCGAACAGCCAAGTGCGGTCGGCGCTGCCAAAGAAACAGGGAGGCGAGGACGCTGCTGGAACGACTCCTGCGCCGCGAAGGCGCTTTGAAGCGCAGGTAGTCGCGGCGAAGTCGAAAGGCGCTGCGAGCTCTGCGGGCAGACGCGGCGCGTTGTCAGAAGACGAAAGCGGGTCATCCAGTGGCGAAGACGTCGCGAACGCGCTGAAAGATTCGAGCTCTGATGACGACGAAGAAGAGTTTAACAGACGCCGACGTCTTCTGCGCAGCAAATTGGCGGAAAAAGAGCAGCAACAGGGAGATGTGAGCCTGACCGAAGAGCTGCCATCCGGGAGAACCGAGCGCAAAGTAAGTTTGTTGTGTGCGCTGTTGTAGTAATTGGGCTTATTTGGATGTGTGTGTGCTAAAACACCACCATCGCCTGCTTTCAATAGCCCATTGTGCCTCAGATCATCAAGAAAGCTGCCGCTCCTGTTGCGGAAGCGCGTGCTCCAGAGACCGAGTCGTCCGCTGAATCGAGCGAATCCGAGTGGGAGACGGATACAGACGACTCGGACGCCGGCGAAGAGCTCATGAAGCCCGTGTTCGTGCCAAAGAAAGCCCGCGAGACCCTGAAGCGACAGGAAGAGATGGAGGCAGAAGAAGAGCGCAAGCGGAAGCTCGAGCTCGAGCGCCTCGAAGCGCGGAAGCTGGAGACGCGCAAGCTCGTCGCGGAAGAGATCCGCCGAGAGAAGGAAGAAGCCGACGAGGACCAGAACTCGACCGACGTTGAGATGCCCGACGACACGGACGGCGTCGATCCAGACCAGGAGTACAGAGACTGGGAGCTGCGCGAGATGCGCCGCATCAAACGGTGCGTCACACTTGCTGGAAATGGTTTCTGCACAGTGGTTTCTGTGTGGGTTGCTGTGCTAATCATCTGCTTGTTAACATCGCAAATACTGTAGAGACCGCGATCGCAAGGAGAAAAAGCGCCAGGAAGCTGAAGAAATCCTGCGAAGACGCAACATGACGGAGGAAGAGCGACAAGCAGAGGACAGGTATGACGCGATAGGAAGAGCTCAACTCTGTTGGCATTAGTTGTGCCATTACTGATGCGCTGTGTTTGTGTGGGCTGATTTGGATGGTGAACTGCAGAAAGCTCAAGAAGGACGTGCCGAAGGAGAAAGCCAAGTGGAAATTTATGCAGAAGTACCACCACAAGGGCGTCTTTTACGTGGACGAAACGAGCGTGCGAGACAAGGACGACGTGCGCAAGCGCGACGTCTCTGGCGCCACGTTGGAGGACAAGTTCAACAAGGAGATGCTGCCGAAAGTCATGCAAGTGAAGAACTTCGGCCGCGCGGGACAGTGAGTGGGACTGAGTTCTCTTTCCATCTTGGACTGGGCGATATGGATTGATATTCGAATGTGTTTCTGGCGTTCAATAGATCCAAGTACACCCACCTGGCTGATCAGGACACGTCGCAGAAAGACTCACTCTGGGCTCGAAATGACGCGTAAGTCTTCGTCGTGTCTCCACTCTCGATCTTTCTGCCTCTCGCGTTGCGAACAGCTCAGCCTCACTCTTGCGTGTGTGCTTTTGACCCACCTCAACAACAGCATTCGTGAAAAGTTCAAGAACAAGCTCAGCGGCGTGCGCGACATCGACGGATCTCTCAAGCGCAGAAAGAAAGAGTGAATGGCTTCGCTTCAGAGACACTCAACGACTTCTTCTTCCATTCCAAATGAGAGAAAGACAAGTCCGTTTTTATACATTCAAACAGGAGCGCGGAGCTCCAGGAAAACGAATCATGGATTTAGTTTTTGTTGGTTGTGGCTGCTGCATTCTTCTTTCTCAACTCACGAGAGGGAGAGAGCTGGAAACAAACTACTTAGGTGCTCATGTAAGTGGAAATATCGATCTGGTCTGGAAGCTCCGGGATGTTCACTTCGAAACGCGACTGCACCTTGGCGAGCATCTCCGTGTCTTCTTCCGACGAGATGAAGCTGATCGACAGACCCTTGGTACCGAAACGACCAGCGCGACCCACACGGTGGAGGTATTGGTCGCTGTCGTTCGGGAAGTCGTAGTTGATCACAATGTTCACACGCTCGATATCCATACCACGACCGAACAGATCCGTCGTCACCAAGATACGCTTCTGGAAGTCCTTGAAGCTCTTGTAGCGCTTGATACGCTCCTCCTGGGTCAAGTCCGACGTGATGCAGATCGAAGGGAAGTTGCACTCGTTCAACAAACGGTTGAGTTCGCGCGCACGGTTCTTCTTCGACACGAAGATCACCACCTGGTTGAACTCGAGCGCGTCCAACAAGTCGTTCAACTTGCGGTTCTTCTCCGACTCCTCCAACTTGATGAAGTACTGCTGCAGACCGTGGAGGGTCAGCTTCGTCTCATCGTCGACGTAGATCTCCATCGGGTCTTGGCAGAACTTGCGGCAAACTGGACGGATCTCCTTGCTGAGCGTCGCCGAGAACATCATCACTTGCTTGTCGTGAGGAGTCGAGCGGAAGATCTCCTGCACATCGCGACGCATGTCGACAGCTTCGAGCATCTTGTCACACTCGTCCATGACGAAGTGCTTCACCTTGTCCAGCTTCAACGTCTTCTCGCGGAGCAGACCCAACACGCGGCCTGGGGTACCCACAAGGATGTGCGGAGGGCTGTTCTTGAGGGTCTCACGGTTCTGCGCGATTGGGACACCTGTAGAAACATCAAATATCAAACGCTCAGCAACATGACCGTTCAACTCAACACAACTCCGTCAACTCGACACCAACGTACCTCCGTAGAAGACAGCGGTCTTCACATCCAGCACGTACTTGCTGAAGCGCTCGTACTCGTGCGCGATCTGGAACGCAAGCTCACGGGTGTGGCAAAGCACGATCACGCTGATCTGTCCAGCGACCGGCTCGATCTGAAGAAAAAAAACAATAGAAAGAGGCAAAGTCAATCTCTCGTGCGTGTTCCCAATACAAACACCCACAAGTTTGTCTCACCTGGTGAAGAGTCGCCAAGACGAACACAGCCGTCTTACCCATGCCAGACTTGGCCTGGCAAACGATGTCCATACCGAGGACAGCTTGCGGGATGCACTCGTGTTGCACTGGGGGACACAGAAGCAAAGGCGATTGTGAGTTCTGGATCATTCCGCGCGAGAGCCGAACACTCCAACAAGCTGGATACACACCTTCCGAAGGATGCTCGAAACCGCAGTCCACCACAGCGCGGAGACACTCTGGCTTCAGGATGAAGTCACGGAAACCGGAACTGTGGATGCCGACATAGTGACCTCTAAACATTTACAAAGAATTCCCCGCCGCCATGATGACCAGAGTCGCGATCGAAGCCACAGACGGAGGACGGATAGAGAAGCAGATGATGTTAACAAGTGGGATCTTCTCTCCGGCGCGCGCGCGTAATACAAGGCATGCAGTTGGACGCCGCGAGCTCGTGTGGGTGTTTCGTCCGGTCTCTCCCTCGTTCTCGCTCGCTCGCTCTCGCTCTCTCTTTCTCTCTCGCGTCCCCTCTCGCTTTCTTTCTCTTTCACCGCGCACGCAAGTTGACCGAGTGACAGCTCCTCCACGTGCCATCGACTCGATCCGCGCGCAGGCAAATCCGTCCGAGACAGCCAAATAGACCGATACACGACACAGACACACACGAGCACATCGTGCTGCCGACAGCCATCCTTCCATCCGCTCCCCATAAAAGAGGAGGAGCGAACGTCGGCAAACTTGTGTGTGTGTGTGGAAGACAGGAAGGGGGCGAAACACGTTCATCCGCCCTCCCATCCATCCGTTTCATCCGACCCCAAGTGGCCAAGACGACGACGATGATGAAGAAGAAATGAGGGGGCACAGCGGGAAAAGGCGAACACTTGGGGAAACACCGTCACGCCACCACCACCACCACACTGCGTCGCGTCGCACCGTCACCACATAACTCAGCGAACGAATGTACAGGCAGGATTGCTTACTTCTTGGCGTCCTTTCCCTCGGCTCCGTTGGCGTCGGCGTTGTTCGTCTCCTCTTCTTCCTCGTAGTCGACCAACTCTTCGTCGAACTCCTTGTTCTCTTCGGCAGTCATCTTTACTGAGCGATCTTCTGGGTGTTGTGGGCTTGTGGGCGAAATCTCAACTGGCGCAGACAAAAAGCGAAAGGGGCGGGCTTGTGGGTTTGTGGGTTTTGTGGGTTTTGTGGGTTTGGTGGGTTTGCGAGTGGATCTAGAACCAATCAGTCGCTTACAAAAACCAAGTTGAGAATCCTGTCGTGTGTTCCAGCTCTCGCTTCAGCCCCAACCGCAACCCGCACACAACCCACCACACAGCACAAACTCAGTGCTTGCCTATTCTGTGAAAAAACAGCCCAAAGGAGGGAAGACGAGCCTCCTCGTTTCTCGTCTCGCTTTTCCTCAGGAGGGGCGAGATCATTCGAGATGTTGGCAAGATCTTCTATTTCACGTGACCCACACATCCGGCACCTTCGAGCGACATCCTTGCACTTCGCTGGTGACGAGGATTGGTCAGATCGAATACAGTTTCAGCCAATAAAAGGTGGGTTCAATTTAGGGCCTTCTATTGAAGCGGTGCACGGTACCTGATCGTGTTTTGAGGTAAAGCAGCATGACAGGCGCAAGCAAGACCAGCTGAAGGAAAGCTGTCGCGATGGCGGACGCGCACCCGAGCGCGAACGGAGCCGGCGGTGGCGGTGGCGGTGGCGGCGGCAACAGCAGCAGTGCTAATAACGCGACAGACACGTGCCGCACCGTGCTCGTTATCGGTGGGTCCTCCCCCCTGACACACCCCACTGCACACTCGCTCAAACGAGAAGGCGCTGGCGTCAAGTGACGAGATGGAGTGGGCAAACACGCAACCGTGTCGAACTTATGCCTTTTGTTGTTGGTCTTGCTGCGATTCTGTAGATGGCGCGTACGCGCACATTGGAGCGCGGAGTTTGGTGAGTGGTTCCACGCCATCTCGATTCGGCATTATATTCGTGTGCACTTTCTGCATTCCTTATTGCGTCATGCTGTGCTCACGATCCCGCCATCTTGAATGTAGGAAGGGAATCGGATCGACTACACCAAGTTCCGGAGTGTGCTGGAAACGCTCGCGGGCTCACGCTTACGAGGTGAGCGTTAATGGTGAGCTTTGTGTAACGCGCTTCGCATGACAATGCCTCACCTGGGACTGCTGTGCGCTTTCTTTGCTGCTGTCGTCCATCCATGCTGCGAAGAGTGCTGGTTCTTCGACCAGGAGCCGATATTGCAGCGATCGTCTCACCAAAGTCTGTCTGCGCAGTACACCGCGTTGAAGCTGGCGCCGCCGCATGGACCGCAGGTGCGTCAGCTTGTACCAGCAGTAGAGGGACATTGTGGTGGTCTCTGGTCGTTTAGCTGACGCATTTCCTCGCTCTCCGTGCTGTCTACCCAAATTAGTTCCAGCTGAAGCTGTACGCCATGAAAAAGTACCAGTGCCATTGCAAAAAATGTGGGCACCGATTCCACCAAATGGTTCAAAAAGGAGTCGACAACGGGTACGGACAAATGACTCGACCACGGAAATGAGTGCTTTCGAGCCCAGATTGACTGGCGAGTTTGTTTGGTTCTTCGTTCCAGCATCGCCACGAAGATCCTGTCGCTGGCGTATGAGAACGTGAGTTTATCACCACGGAGATGGCGGCTATGTTGGTTGGATGCGTGCGTATGACGGCTTAGCCTGACGTTTTCGCGCTCTCTTGCTGTGCTTTCAGATCTGCGACCGGTTCATCCTCTTTGCCGGTTTGGTTTGCTCGCTTTAATGCTACTGTTGCTCTTGCTGTTGCTGCTCGCCCGAACTCTTTCTGCTTGTATCTGATTTCGCACAATGAACGAATAACTATAGGCGATGGCGATTTCTACGACTCGCTCAACCAAATCAAGAACGTGCTTCGAAAAGACTTGTGGGTCATCGGTATGTTGACTTTGGTCTGCTCGATGGTCCATGACGCCCTGCGATTAACGAATTCTGTCTTGTCTAGGCTACCGCGACACGGTGTCTGCAGATCTCCAGCAACTGGCGTCGCACGTCATCTGGATGAATGACCTCTGGTCTGAGATCAAGATGCCGAGTGCTCCTGGGACTGCTGCGAGTAATGGTACTGGTGGTGGCAAACCCGCTCGGAACGACTCGGAGGAAGAGGAAGGAGAAGCCAGCGACCACGAAGTCCCTCGTCCACGGAAGCGTGGCAAGGAGCGACAAGTTCAAGTCACTTCTCAAAAGCCACCAAGAGACAAGCAGCAACGAAGAGATCGCAGTCGATCCCGACAACGACCTGATCCTCCACAGCCGCCGACTGAGAAAACTCCTGGCAGCAATGCTCCTTCAGCTGCTGGAACGACACTGGCGTCCGCGCCACCAAGAAGCAAATATGTCCCCGGTGATGCTAGCTTGTCGCGTACAGAGCGGCGAGTCCTTCGTGTCAAGCGCCGACGAAATGGTAAGTGCTGATGCGTTGAGCAATGTCGCGCATGGGGATTTTGTGCATGTGGTGCCTTATATTCTTGAGCGATGCATTTGCAATCAGGAGAACCGAATTCGAAGAAACCAGACGACGAGTTTGGGCGAGACGTGCGGCATTCGCAGCGACCAGGGATTCTAGGTATTGTGTCATTGGGCAACCAATTGGACACGCATTGGGATTGAGAGAGGTCGAGTGTGGGAGGGTTTGACGATGTCCTTTTGTGTATTAGGTGCCCCTCCTGACCTCGCTGGTGCTTCGAAAGCGAGAGACGCACTGAGCAGACGGATCCCAACTGCTCCAGTGGCATTCGCGATGTCGGACATCAGCAGCTCGGACGACGACGACAACCGCATTCCTAACGCGCCACTCCTGGGCGGAAAGCGGAATGAGCAGGTCACTGTGATCGACCTGGCGTCGGACTCGGACACCAGCAGCGACTGAGAAAATGGCTTGGATGGTGTGGCTATCATTTCTTACTGGGACGATGGGCTGAGACGAAGAGCTGCATGGGCTTGGGGAGTGAGGGCTGGACTGAGCTGGTTTTGCTATTGAAGAGGGATCTGGAACTGTTTGTTGCCGATGGCGACGTGCACGGTCGTGATTGCAGTGCTCCATGACGACTCGTTGAGGAACAGCTTGTGGACTTGGGCTTGCGTCAGTCGCTCTGGCAGGGAGCTCCCCAGAGACGACGCGATGCTGACATGAGGGATGGGGTCCTGCAATCACAAAATGGCACGAACACGCACAGTCGCCATCGTCAACAAACAGTTCCATGGAGAGAGGTAGGTGAGGTATATAACGTGCAAACACAGGCTCGACTGAATAGCAAGCATCCACAGCATCTACACAATGCCAATCACACCTCATAGTAGAGCGGTAACGCGAACTGCTTCATGCACTTGTCGACGCACTTGATGGTCGCGAGGAGCTCGTTTTCGCCACCAGCGACGCTTAATGCAAGGAACGAGCGCGTCTTCTCGTCGTTCACCAGCACCGTCGCGCCTGCGAGCGAGATGACGAAGCGGCGCCGCCATTTCAGAGCCGCGCGCAGCTCGGCCACGAAGGCGCTGATCTGGTCGTGCTGCAGCACGAATGGACGCGAGAGGCTCAGGTGGTAGCTCTCCATGGGCACGAGCGGCGCCGCGTCAGCGTCACTGCCGCTGTCGACAGCGCTCCGCTGTGCGCCACTGATGACGCGGTTGCACAGCGCGCGGAGCTCGGCATCGTCGCCGATGGTGATGTTCACGTGGCTGGACCAGTTGCCGGCCACGTGCGCAAACGCGCGCACCCACGACGGCGGCGTCTCATCTCGACTGCGCTTCCGCTTGCGACCACCACCACCAGCAGCGTTAGAGTCATCATCGCCGTCGCTGCGTCCGCTCGATGCGACTGCGGTCTCTTCGTCCTCGTCGGAGCTCTCGGAGCCAGACGACGACCCATACAACGCAACGATCGAGTCCATAGTATCCCAAGTCCTCTAATAATGTGCTCGTAAATCAGGGAATAATGACTGAGCCAGAGCCAGCATTGCACAGCTCACACAGCGGGGATGCAGTGGGCAGACAAGATACAACAATTGCGCATGCTAGCGCCTTGTCTCATCCATCAACTGCCAAAGAAAACCTAGCAAAACGAAATAGCAGCGAGGAGCCAAGAGCTGATGAGCGACTACTGGTCTTCGAGCGCAAGCTCATCGACTTGGGCATCCGTTGGCGGACGTCCTGTGATCAGCTGAACGAACACACACCAGCAATGCAACCAAAGCGTTAGCTTTGAGCATGGACATACAGAGCCAAACAGCAACCAGAGAGAACGAAGAGAGTCAAGCAAGCAATGATCGACAGCGCCGCGCGTTTGCCTACCTTGCACACAAAGTTGAGGATCTGCACTTTGCCCACTTCCAGGTGCGTGCGCGCGCCGTAGGCGTAGAACTTGATCTTCTTCAGATCCACGTCGAGCTCCGAGCTCGCTTGTAAATATCTACCCAAAACAGAGAGCAAGCCGACCGCCCATCAACTCTTAGCCTGCAGCAGAAAGCAAACGGATGCGCAGCAAAGAGATGCGCGAGCAACGTACAATTGGTTCTCGAATGTTCTCAAGAGGCACGCGACGTCGCCGAGCTGCGGATGGTCGCGCGTTGGCTTGATCGCCGAGTCCAGGAGCGCCAGCTGCTTCCACAGATCGTCTACACAATAGAAGCAAGCGGCAAGAGCGAGTCATGTGGTCAGCCAGGCAGCTAGGCTCGTATCGCTCTTTTCTCGCTTGAAAACGCAATTTAAGGACGAGTTCGTACCTTCCGAGATGCGTCGCCCTGGCGCGCACCAGAGGAGCCCGAGCATCATCATGAGGAAGCCCCGCGAGGGCGACTTGCCGTTCTTGTTCATCAGCAGCAAGTGCTCTTGCGACGTCTGAGCGTTGAGCACGAGGTAGAGCTCCTTCGCCGAGCTCTCGTCCACTGCGACCACGCGGTACCCAAAGACGCTCTCGAGCTGCTGCTTGGCCTTCTGGAAAAAATACCTGCAATGGGGTAATAGACACACCTGTAAGGACACGATTCGTTCCCACGGGAGCAGTATCAAACGGACAGCAGTGCTTGCGTACCTGGACACGTTCTTGTACTTTGGAAAGACCTCTTTGCTGATATCCGCAAACTTGATCGGCAGCTTCAAGCTCGCCTTGTACAGCATGTAGCGCACGAGCAGCGCGCTCAGGTCGTCGATGGTCTTCGTGGACATCTGACCCACCCGCGCAGGCATGGCGTTCGCCTTTGTCTTGGACGATTCACCGTCTTCCTGCTGCGAGTCTGCGATTGCCTGGCTTTCCGAGAGCTGCACCGCGTAGTCCGGCTGCGTGAAGTCCAGCGCGCCGTCCTCATCTTCATCATCATCGCCCTCGTCGACGCTGCCGTCGTCTACACTGACGGTGTTTCTAGCGCTTCCCTGTGAGCGCGAGCTCGCCTGCTGCTGCTGCTCCACGTCGCTGTCGGAAGAAGGGAGAGTCTGCTCCTCGTCATCCACTCTCTCTTGCACGCCTGCGCACCCACGCACAATACTACAGCAGTTAGCGCACAGCAGCAGCACATAGACACACACACAGACGCATACTATCAACCCACACAGGGACACGTACGCTGTCGCGCGTTCTTGCGCTTGCGCTCCAC
>JAASFO010000242.1:0-29992 GCA_023333815.1 Globisporangium recalcitrans
CTCCCGTTGATGCATGCAACCTGAAGAAATGCAAACGTGCAAATGCTGAGAAAACTCGGCAAAAGAGAAAAATCTACGACAGAAAAAGCGTCCTCCCGAGCAGCTCCATTTGAAGCAAGAGAAAAAGGTGCGCTTGGTGTCTGCGGATACATCACCACCGCACGCAGCTGCAGTGTTGCTGTGCGTGGTGCCTCTCGTGGTGCTCTTGGCGTGTGGCTCAAGACTGACAGTCGCTGTGCTGTGCCTTGTTGTTGTGGACAGATGACGAAGAAAGTGCTGTGCATGAACCCGGGACCGATTGAGTTCGAGCAGCGCGTGCTCGAGGAGTTCTCGGCGGAAGGCATCTCGCATGTCGACAAGACCGTGATCGAGGTGTTCGGCCAGGCGCTCGAGAAGATGCGCAAGGTGCGCGTTTGACTTGGACAAAAAGAGCTTTGTTTCTCTCTCTCCGGATTGAAGTGCGTGAGGCTACGTGCACAGCGACACAAGGGTTTGCTAACGAGATGAAGTGATGTTGTGTGTGTGTGTGTTGCTCGTTGCAGGTGTTCTTGGCTCCAGATGGACAGCCGTTGGTTGTTGCGGGCTCCGGCACGCTCGGATGGGACATGGTCGGCGCCAACTTGATCAACCACGGAGAGCACGTGCTCGTCGTCAACACTGGTGTGTTCGCTGTCTCAACCCGCTCGCTACGTAGTTTCCATCCTAGTAGTGTCGACTAACGTGCTGCGGTGTGGATAATAGGCTACTTTGGCGACAGCTTTGGGGACTGCTTGGAGCGTTATGGCGCCAAGACGACCCACCTGCGCGCGGAGGTCGGCCACCAGCCGACTGTCGCCGAGCTGAGCAAGGTGCTCACCAGCGGCACCAAGTTCAAGCTCGTCACGATCACCCACGTCGACACGTCGACTGGTGTGCTCGCGCACGTGAAGGAGTTCGCTGCTGCGATCCGCAAGCACCAGCCTGACGCGATCGTTGTCGTCGATGGCGTGTGCGCGTTGGGCGGCGAAGAGTGCCGCATGAAGCAGTGGGACTTGGACGTTGTGCTCACCGGCTCGCAGAAGTGCGTCGGCGTGCCAGCGGGTCTGAGTCTCTTGGTGATCCGTCCTCGTGCTCTCCAGGCGTTCGAGAAGTGCACGTCGACTGCCAAGTACTACGTGGACTGGCGCAACTGGCTGCCGATCATGAAGAACTACGAAGCCCGTCAGCCGAGCTACTTCGCCACCCCTGCGGTGAACCACCTGTTTGCGCTGAACAAGGGTCTCGACATCTTGCTGGAGAACGGCGGCATCGAGCAGCGCTTCAAGGAGCACCAGCTGGTCGCGGACGCGGTCAAGGAAGCCATGAAGGCGCTCGGATGCTCGCTCGTCACTGTCGAGGGCAGCGGCGCGCACACGCTGACGTGCGTGCGATACCCGCCAGGCGTTGGCGCGACCGATTTCCTGCCAAAGGTGGTGAAGCGCGGCGTGTCGCTCGCCGGCGGACTGCACAAGAAGATCAAGACCGAGTACTTCCGCATCGGCCACATGGGACCGAGCACGCGCCGTCTCGACCACGTGCTGAAGACCGTGCAGGCGATCGAAGAAGCGTTCATTGAGTGCGGACACAAGGTCCCGGAGAAGGGCAAGGCGGTCAAGATCATCAAGAAGCTGCAGTCGGCGATCCCGATCAAGCCTGCGTGCTCGTACACTTCGGTGTACCACGGGTGCCCCGTGCCGCCAAAGTGCCAGATGTACACCATCGGCACGCTCGTCGCGGCGTTCGCGGCCGGGTTCCTCATCTCCGAGCTGAAGAAGTAAGGAACTGGTACGTACGTTCGTGAAGGAAAGAGGTGAGCCAGCCCATCATCGGCTTCAGCTACGTCCGCTGCGGCGTGATGAGTGATGTGGTGAATACAAATGGACAGGTTTCAAAATTGGTTTGCATCGAAATGTGATGAGCTGTAGTTCATCTTCCTATTTTTACCGTTTCGGTGTGGATGAACTTGGGACTTCATGGAGCTCACCAAGTGACTGCCGACTACTTGCACGCTTGCAGCATAGCAGCAGCTCGTCGGTCGAATGGCTGGTCTCCAGGCAGCAGCAGGTGGATACCAGAGCACCAGTCAGGTCGTGCTCAACCCGTGGCAGAGCTCTCCGCAGCCTCTGGTATCGATCGCTGCGGGGCTGGTGCTGCATCCCAGTCCGAGCTCCTCGACTGGACACAGACGCAATGGCTCTGCTGCATGGCGCTCGTGGCGACACATTGTAAGTGGTTTGCATGACATATTGCTGAGAAAGGATAGTGTGCGAGTAATGTTGCACGAACATTGAAATGGACAATCTCTCAAACAAGGTGTTTTAGGAGGCATCCTAAAAGCCTAAAGGTGCAAACATAGCTGCGGTTTTAAGAGATAATGTGTGATGCGAAAAGAGTCAAGAGAACACTGGCAGCTTGTATGCTCAAAGTCGACATGTTTATGTTTGTCCAGGCAAAAGCAAAGTCCACTGCCAAAAACAGTCGCTGATCGTTCGTTCCTTCTTCCCTTTCTTCACTCATCACAGTTGGCAAGTTGAAGCGCAGAGGAAGAGCTCAACGACATCGACAGGTAGGTACATTCATTCGTCCGAAGGCGCGAGCACCAGCTGAGCCATGCTGCGGATGCGCTCGTGCTCTCTCCTTGCGCTCGCGCTCGCCTTCTTCAGTGCTTCTCTCACGATGCGTGCCACCCTTTTTGCAGCACTCTTCACCCCAGGCGGCAAGGCGGCTCTCGTACTGTCAAGAGGCATGGCGTGGCGCTGCAGTGCGCTCTCGAACGAAGGGCTCGTGGACAACCTCGCGCGCGCGGGGATCGTGCAGTCGCAGCGCGTGATCCACGCGATGAAAGCAACCGACCGCGCCAAGTACATGGGGCAGCACGCCGACGCCGAGACCGCGTACCAGGACGCGCCGCAGCTCATCGGGCATCAGCAAACGATTTCCGCGCCGCACATGGTAAAAGAGAACTAACTGTACTGCTATGCACAGCCGAGCCATGTGAGGGGTGTTAATGCTGTGCGCGATATGTAGCATGCATTTGCACTGGAGCTCGCGGATGTCGCGATCAAGAACGTGGAGCAACCGCGCATTCTGGATGTCGGGGCGGGCTCTGGTTATCTGACAGCCTGTCTCGGGAGAATGGTACGGCAACATGGTCTGCTGCCATCGTGTTTAGAACGGATCTGATGGGAGAAATCTCATGTCGTAATGCTTGGAACCGCGTCAGGTGGAAGATCTTGATGGTCGGGTGTTTGGGATCGAGCGAATCCCTGAGCTCGTCGCGTTTGCGCAGAAGAACATTGCAGAGGAAGCGAAAGATCTGGTCGAGAAGCGCGTGATCTCAGTGCAAAGTACGGATTCATGGCAGCGCTTTCGCCCGCCATGGAGAGAAAATGGAGGTGTCATTGCCGATATTCTTCTGTCGAGTTTGTGACAATTTCTTGACCAATTGCTACAGGTGCGGATGGCTGGGAAGGACTGCCGAACGAAGCGCCATTCCACTTTATTCACGTTGGGGCTGCAGCCGTCGAGCCGCCTCAATCGCTGATGAATCAGGTGCGAATAGTGTCTTGCGTCACTGCAGCAAGGATCAGTGTGTTGTTTGGGAAAGCGATGGTGATCATTTGTTTGGCACGTCGATTAGCTCGCGAATGGAGGTCGGCTTGTGGTCCCTGTCGGCGAGCAAGGCATGTCACAAGTACTTTTGGAGATCCAGCGAACCGGGCACACCTTCACGGAGCGCAAACTCATGGGCGTCTCGTATGTTCCATTGGTGCGCGAGCGCACGGAGCTGTGAGGATGAAGCGACAAAGGACAGGACTGACTGGCGCTGCTTGGAACTGTGATGTCACTGAGAATCGCCGCTGTCCTAGCGAACGCTATTTGGGTACTGAGGTGCATATTTCTTGTATTTGTTGTTGCGGAGAATGCAAGTCTGACTTTTGTGTGAGCAAGTGATGCCAAGACTTTGTTCGAGCTGTCATGTGCTTGACTTCGCAAAGCCATCCCGAGTCGCAAAGTATTGCTTTTGCATCCGCTGGAGACAATGTCTGCCAAACTACGATACATTTGGTTCCTTTTTCTTCAGTCAGCAGCAGCAGCGGCAAGCCAGTCAGCTAACCAAGTTCATTTGCCATGAGAAAATGTACCCAGATGTCCTTGATCATTCATGATGAGCAAATCAGTCCCTTCAAATGATTCGCCACCCACATCCACACAAACACAAGTCAGGTGTCAAGCGATCTGTCATTTCCAATTTACCCTCAAGGTTGTTGATCAAGCACTCCGACCGAATAGCTCCAATGTCGACATGGAGAGCTGCGTCCATCGCTGGCGCTGTCACCATGATGCTCTTGTCAACAGCGGCCGTGGCGATCCCTCCTCCTGTCGACGACTCGGTCTACCCCGAGTGCCAACCAGGCGTGCTCCGGCCGTTCTCGAGCGAGAAGAGCGGCCGGGACTGCGCGCGCGACGCGGGCTTCCGCTCGGCGTTCGACCTGATTCGCGCGCCGCCCTCGGATACTCAGCTGCTCGCGATTTGCAAGTCGAGAGCGTGCGATACGCTGTTCAATGTGCGACTGCCAACTCAGGCGCCTGGGAGCGAGTGCATCGTGCCAATGGGAGGGAAGATCCGACTGTACGCCGACCTGGTGAGCCACGTGCGCAAGCGCTGCACCGACATGAAGGATGCGTACGTGCTGATGAACTGCGACGTGCTCGGCACGAGTGGCGGCGAGCGCAGTGAGTTCTGGTACTTCTCCGACTCGGCAAACATCAGCTCCGTGCCCGAAAAGTTCAACAGATACACGATCAGTGGGAACAAGAACGCCGACTGGGAAGGGGACGAAGTGAGCGTGACCAGAACTTCATGGGAGATCTTTGCGTACATCGACGACACGGGGCTCAGCGAGCCAGAAGGACACCACGCGGGAATTCTCGAAGCAGGACAAGGCGGCGGATTCAACAACGCCTACGAGTGCTCGCGCGCAGACGACTGGACGTACCCGCAAAGTGATGTGAGCCGCTGCCGACGGCGGTACATCTGCTACAGCGAATAGAAAGGTAGAGAAACCCAGGCGAATGACAAGGAGCAATCCAGCTGTTCTTCATCACCCCCAGGAGCTTCTGAAACAGTGCAAATCGATTAGAGCAGCTAGCGAATACAAGATCTTTCCGAGATGTGTTGAGCATCATCGAGAGGGTTCAAGTTGCCAAAGCGATCTTTTCGCAAGCAAGATCCTGAGCACCAGGAGAGAGAGAGAGAGAGAGTCGAAGCCCTTGGACGTTTTCAGAGCTCATGATCGCAATGGAGATTGCATGAGGCATGGAGAGAGAGGATCGTATTGCGCACACTTCTCAACAACAGAAATGTGTGCATTTCCTTCTCGCGAGAACACCGGAAGAAGAGGGATCCTAGGGTTTCTTCCACCAAAAGCGCGCCAACCTCAAGCTTCCCATGTCGACTGTGAGAATCAACCGCCATTTCCAAAGTGTACCCTCCAGAGTAACCCATTTCACACGCTTTTCAGCCAATCATTTGACACGAGTCAGTCACTTGGCCATCACTCTTTGACAGGCACACCCACATGTCGCATGCGATTAGAGAACAAACATGTGAATGAATGTGGCTAGATTCGTAATTTGGCACACCGACCAATCGATCATTCCCTTCGACTTGCTTGCCTCTTCGAAAAGTGCAACCAGAAGTAGAAAGAGAGAGCAAGAGAGATCTCAGACGACGACGAAGAGGACGAACGCGGCGCTCGCTCGCTCATAAATCCAACCGCCACCGCCAGCAGCAGCACCGCCAACAGCAGAATGGCGCAAGGCAGCAGCAGCTCCACACAACCACCGTCCGCTGGCGACAAGCCCAAGCTCAAGCCCACGCTGTCCACGAAGCTGCCGCCGTTCAACGACGCCATCAACGACGCCACCAATGACGCCGGCTCGAGCGACCGCACCAAGCTGCTGGACAAGACGCGCAGCCTGTCCATGGGCAAGCGCGGGCCGAGCAACTACGAAGAAGCCTGCTCGATCTGGAGCATGGGCTGGAAAGTGAGTCTCGCGACGTTCTGCCGCATCTCGCTCTCGTCGATCAGCGCGGCGTTCCTCGGCCACCTGGGCTCGGACGCGCTCGCTGCGAGCGCATTGGCCATGATCTGGACGAACGGCGTGCAGATCCTGATCTTCGGCTTCGCGGTCTCGCTCTGCACGATGTGCGGCCAGGCGTACGGCGCGAAGAACTACGAGCTCGTCGGCATTTGGCTGCAGCTCGGACTGATCTTCCTCACGCTCTTCTCGATCCCCGTCATGATCTCGTTCTTCTACGTCGACCACTTGTTGTCGTTTGTGACCGACGACCTCGAAGTGCTGCGCTTGGCCGACACCTACGCGCGGTATCTCGTTCCCACGGTGCTCCCGCAGGCCGTGTACTGCGCAATGCGCCAGTACCTGCAGGCGCAGGAGATCGTGACCCCGGCGACGATCATCAGCATCCTGAGCGTCGGCGTGTGTCTGGTGAGCAACTACGTGTTCATCTACGGCTTCGGTCCGATCCCAGCACTGCATTTCATCGGCTCGCCGATCGCGCAGTGCGTCGCGTCGACCTTCCAGCCCGTGGCGCTCTACGTGTACGCGTTCTGGTACAAAGGGTACCACAAGAAGACCTGGTACGGCTTCAAGGTCGAAGAGTGTCTGCAGTGGGAGCGCGTCAAGTACTTCATCTCGCTCTCGCTGGGCATGACGCTCAACCTGGCGCTGGACGAATGGGTCTACAACGTCGTGTCGTCGCTCGCGGGCAGCATGGGGGCGATGAACCTCGCCGCGAACAGCGTCATGTTCAACCTCTGGGGACTCATTTTTGCCGTCTACTGGGGCTTTGGGCTGCCAACGCAGGTGCGCGCGGCGAACTTTCTTGGTGCCAACGAGCCGGCGCTCGCGCAACAGACGCTGCGCGTGGGCTTCGTGCTCGGAGGCATCGCCGCGGCGCTGTCGGCGTTGTTCGTGTTCGTCTTTCGTCACTGGATCATCTCGGTGTTCACGCCGGACCTCGAGGTCGCGGCGATTATCAACCACACGCTGCCAGTCTTCTGTCTCGCGGTGTTTGTGTCGGGTCTGCACATCATCCTAGCGGCGGTGGTCGAGGCGATGTCGCTGGCGTCGACTCTGGTGCGCATCACGTGCACGGGCTCGTGGCTTGTGCTGCTCCCGTCCTCGTACCTTCTCGGCGTTGTCTGGAAGGGAGGACTCCAGGGTCTCTGGTGGGGGAGTGTGCTGGGCGAAGGCACCAAGTTCGTGCTGATGGCGTACGCGCTGCTGCGCATCAACTGGACCGAAATGGCGCTCCGCGCAGTGAAGCAGTCGGAGGGCAACGTCCTCGACGAGCAGGAGATGGAGGAAGACGTGGAGTTCCGCGCCTCGTTCATGAGCGCGACGACGCCGACCATGAGCGGCCGAAGTCCCGTGGTGACGATCTTCTCGGCTCCGCAGCAAGTGCACCATCATCGCAAGGATCAGCGAGGCTCCGACATGGAAGAAGGCGGCAAGTTCCGAAGCTCGTCGTACGGCGCGACTGAGTAAACTGTCATGCATTCGACCCACCCACAACTAGGCTACACGCCGACTTTCGCTTGATTAAGGTCGAGTGAAAGAGGAGCTGCACCATGCCAGAGGAGCGCGCTACACTTCTCGACAAAGTGCGCACAGCATCGCGCTGACGTATCACCCCCAACACGCCCATGCACTTGCATTCATTCCTACACACAAGTCAAAGCAAGTAAACTCAGTGAATGCATCACGTCCATTTCGTTTCGCTAGTGGTTGCCTGCTGTCCACAAACTGATCTGAACGATGGCGACGAAATCGCAGCAGATTCAGACGATGGCTACATTTCGGGAGGTCGCGCGAATGTACCCATACGATCTTTTCTGCATGTTGCAGGAAGGTTGCGAGAATGCTGCTGCACACTTCCTTCGATTTCGAAAGAAATGGAGGTATTGCACTC
This sequence comes from Globisporangium recalcitrans, assembly GCA_023333815.1. Taxonomy (NCBI): domain Eukaryota; phylum Oomycota; class Peronosporomycetes; order Pythiales; family Pythiaceae; genus Globisporangium; species Globisporangium recalcitrans. Next base: position 8,018 of record JAASFO010000242.1, read on the forward strand.
ATCCTCAATAGTAGCCCCTGTGCTTCTCTGCTCAGCATCATCGAAAGCACAGAGTCTAGATCGCGCCGCTTCAGGCTCCTTCTTCCGCACATTTCGCTCCAAGTCCACCAGACTGCAGACTACGAAGACGACGACGCCGCACAGCAGACACACAAAGCAGACAGACAGACACGACAGAAGACGAAGGAGGAGCGACAGGTGCCAGACTGGCGCAGCAGACACGCCGGCTAGTGAGTCTCTCGTGCAGATCGTCTTTGGATCTGCGTGACGACCGAGCGAGTGACAAGGTGAGTGAGGGACTGATGGCAATGTGGCGAAATGTGTGTGCATGGTGGTGATAAATATGGTGCATGGGATCTTTTTATAGAGCAGTTATGGGGTGGCGTGGCAATGAAGATTTGTGCGTGTGTGCGTCGTGCGTGATGAAGCTAACGCTGTGTGCATTGATCTGACGTCGTGCTTGTGGCGCTGTTGTTGTACGCATGTCCATCTGTCGACAGAAGTCACAGTCAAGTATGTACGTGACGCGTCGATTTCTTCGCTCGACGATCCCGCCCAGCAACTCCAGCAACGCCGCTGCGGGTGCGATTACTACTGATACTGCTACTGATGGCGCGCGGAAAGGTAAGAACAATGGCAGTGCGAGCAGAAGTGGACCCCGTGGCAGTGAGCAGCCGTCAAGTGCAACCGAGGAGAGCTCCTCTGAAAGCCTGAGCCCACGACGGCGGCCGCTGTTGCGCTCTACGAGAAATGGCTCGGGAGATAGCGGCGATGCTGCTTCAACGCCGACTAGCTCGGCGTCAAAGAAAAAAGCGCCGCCCCGAGTGAGCCGACCAGCAGCTGCAGCGCAACAACAGCCACGACAGCAAACCACTGACAGAACGAGTCCAAAGGAAGTCGCAAAGCCGAAAGAGAGCAAGAGCAGCAGCGCCACGGTTGTCGATGTTAATGACCCGCAAGGCAAGAAGATCGAGTTTGTTGGACTGGGTCTGCTGGTGGACGCGCGCGACACGCAGGAGCGCTGGTGCGAGGCGAAGATCATCGACCTGAGCGCGGAGAAGAAAGAGGTTTTCGTGCACTACGTTGGCTGGAACGCGCGCTACGACGCGTGGATCTCGGTCAAGTTCCTCGCTGCTCATGGGAGCCACACAGGTACGCCGATGATGGACGTTTGGTTATGAGCGGACTTTTTGATAGGACTCGGGTCGCGATTTGGTTGCGTATTCACGTGGTGATCGACCAATCGACCGATTTCGTATTCTTGCTTACGCTTGTTCTCAGGTGAACGGCGCAAGAATGCGAGTAGCTGGGATGGGAAAACGTCGCTTTTCGCTTTGGAGAATGCGATCAAGAAAGAGTCTGGTGTCCAGCGTTGTGAGGAACACAAAGAGACAAGCCATCAGGGGAAAGCAGGATCGTCGCCAGCCGCCGAAAGCAGTAGGAAGAAGAGCGATTCGTCGGTACGAAGCCCATCGCCTGTGTCAACAAGAAAGCGCCGAAGTCGCGCTAATACTCAGAGCATTTCTGAAGAAGAAGGGGAAGAACCGAAAGGTGGCGAGCATGAAAGTCACGACGAGCAGCAGTCAACCCCCAAGAAGAGAGCGAAGCGCGGTGCTGCTACAGCTGCTGCTCTTTCCGCTGTGAACGTAAAATCTGAGCCACCAGTGAAAGCCGAACCGCCAAAGAAAAAGCACCAGCTGAAAAAGCAAAAAGACTCGTCACGAGCCGCCAAGGTTCAGCCTGTTCGCGTGGTTGTTGCGACGACGGACGAAGCGAGCGAGCGCAAGTCGAGACGCAATCGGAGAGAGAGCGTCGACATGGAGCTGGACATGGACATTCGCTGTGAGAACGAGTCACAAGTTTCGTCGACTTCAGAGGACGAAGAGGAAGCGGAAGAAGAAGCCCAGGCGAGCAGTGGCAGCGAGAGCAGCAGCACGAAGAGCCCTCTCAATGACAAAACGAGCAAGAAAAAGACGACGACGACCAGCGAGTCAAAGATCTCTTTACGCAAGCGCGCAGCATCAAACGCGACGAAAGAAGCAGAAGTGGAAGAAGAAGTAGACGACGAGAGTGACGCCTCTTCGCAATCTGCTACTGCTGCTGTTGCTCCAGCGAAACACGGCAAGCAAGAGAATGAGAGAGCGACTGCAAGCGATTCAGCGACTACTACGAGGAAACGCGGTGGGGTCAAAAACGAGAAACCCGGGAAAGCGAAAGCTTCAAGCAAAAAAGCTGCAAGTGCTCCGCCAGCACCACCGGCTGCTCGGATGGTTCAGATAAACCAGAACGCCAGTGCTACGCGAGAGAAGCTCGCAGCGATTTTCCGATCACGCGTGCAGCAGAAACAGCAACTCGAGCTCCAACAACAGCAACTGTTTGGTGGTGGGAATGGTGACATGAGACAGCGATCTCTACAGGAAGAGGTGATGCAGGCGGCCACAGCCGCTGGGATGAACCCGCTAACTCCGACTGCCGCAAACTCAGCTGCAACACCTTCCGCATCATCGCTAGCAGATGACGATGCAGCTGCCCAGGAAGCATATGTCCATTACCACCACGCGCAGCAGCTTCAGCAGTATTACTACCAGCAGGCGATGCTCGCGTCCAGCATGCACATGGTGGAGACAGGCGACGACGCACCAGCGAATATGCAGGGCGGCATCATGGATCCGCGCGTCATCCAGGCTCGCGTGGATGCGTTGGAGCTCCAGCGACGTATTCAGCAGCAGCAGCTGCACGAGTACTACCAGCACGTCGCGATCACGCGAGAGCGCAACATGCAGGCGCTCGCGTCGAGCCACGAGTTTCTCGTGAAGAGCGGGCAGGCGTGGCAGCAGCAAAGTGCGCAGATCAACAACAGCGAGCAGCAGCAGCACAGCGTTGAAGACAAAGCGATGGAGCAAGCAAACGAGCAAAGTGGTGAACCAACAGCCAGCAGTGGTGGCGGTGGGGAAATGGACGAGCTCGAGGAGAAAATGCACGCGAGCGCATCGATTTCAAGTCCGGAAGACGATGCGAATTCTAAGAAGAAGGAGTCCCCGCAGACTGAGAGTTGTCCGGCCAAGCAAAGTCCCAGCTCGGGTGGCGAGAGCAGCGAGGGTTCGCCAACGAAATCGTCACCAGAGCAGCCAGGAAAACAGAGCCAGGTGATCGCATCCGGTGGAAATGGCGAAGCTGACACCAGCACTACGAGTGCGACGACGACGAGACTGGAGAGCGAAGACAAAGGAACCGTTTTGTACGAGTTTGTGCTATAATTTCAGCAAAGCCAAGGCGAGCCAAAGCGAGCGAGCAGTGCAAGCGTACACGTGTGCAAGTAGCCTAGGGAATTCTCAAATGTGTATGTAGAAACAACCATTTTCATCCTGAGCCTAAAATCGTTCCAAAATCGTTCCTTTCTTATTCGTATATTAGCTTTTATAGAGAGTTCTGTCAAACAAGCACCGACATGACCGCGACGACAGCGAGCGCGAGCACTGCCTCTGATGCGCGCACGAGCGCACTGTCAGCTCCGGAGGACTGGGGCTCGATCTCCGTGGTGCTGTTGCCGACCGCTTTGCCGTCCTTCATGAGCTCGCGCTTCTTCACATCGATGATCACGTCCACGGGAGCGTCACCCACTGTGGCTTTCGCGGTGCCGCTGCCGCTGCCGCTGCCGGTGGCCGTACTGTTCGAGGTGCCCTTGATGTTCACCTTGAGATCCGGCAGCTTCTCGATCTCCTTCTCGAGCTCGGTCTGGAGCAGCTTCTCGTCTATCAGGTCGCACTGGTGCAGGATATCGTCCGCCAAGCGCGGCAGGTTGGTCACGACCGCGACCCCGCTCGAGCCCACGGACGAGCAGCAGTCGGGAAGGTTCTCCATCGCGGCGATCAGCGACTTGACGCAGTTGTCGGACGCGCAGATGCCCGCAGCGGCGTCCGCGCTCACGTACGACGCGTTGATGAAGCTCGTGACGGCCGCGCCGCTCGCACTCTTGAGGTCGGTCAGGCAGGACTGGAAGAGCGCCGTGTTGCTCGAGATGAACGCGTCCGCCGTCGACACCTGCGCGGTCGTGCACTCGGCTGCGAGGGCGTCGCTGCCGAGGAGCGCCGCCGCCGTGGCTGCGACGAGTACTGCGAAACAGGAGCTCTTCATGCTCATTTATCTGCTGGAGGGAGCTGTGAGCTGTGAGCTGTGAGATGGGACCTGTCTGGTGGAGGTGGAATGGGAAATGAACGAGGGAAGCAGGCGAGTGGGATGCCGCCGCATCAATACAAAATACAGAAGCGCCATCGTCGCAGACAGGAGAGGACGACGGCCACATGCTGGAGCCTTTTGGGTTGAGGAGCTCTTCTCTGCATTCTTGCACCCCAGCTGTCAAGTCAGTCAGTCACACCGCCAGTCCATTCATTAGCAACAGAACAGCAGTTGCAAGAATACCTACTATGCAAGTTGAGGAGAGTGAATGCGTACCTTAAAGTAGGCGCTGGTCCTCGTTTGCAGATTTCTCGCATTGTTTTCTGTTTGATTGAGAAGATACTTTACTGTGTCCCACATGATCTTCGGCGTTTTGGCCTCGCTTAGTGTGGAAGTTGGTGGTGACACTTTTCGAATGAGTTGTCATCGTCAAGAGGGAGGGGTGGGGTTGTTGGTCTGAGTTGAAGCGCAAAGAGCGGACACAGTGACGAATAGGGGAGAAATAGAAACAAATCGACGACGAGTTACAGTAACTCGGTTGAAAAGCTCACCTTTCAATCGACTTTTATCCAAACCATCTCACACTACAAAAGGCTCCAATCGACTTTGTATTTGCTCGCTCGATAGAAACCAAGCATCACAGCCTTGCATTCCACATCGTTTCTTGCGTGCAACATGGTGCACATGAATCAAATCGCCAACAGAATTGTTCACCTCTCAGAGAACTTCTGATTGATTACCAGTCCTTGATAGTCTTCTAGCGCTGGTCACCACATCAGAGAATCCATACATCGATTGAGCTTGTGAGTGTGTCGAATGGAGTCTGACTCATGAAACCGTTGTAGACCACTGCCAGGCAGAACTGGATACTCTTCGAGACTTCAATCTCAGCCACCAATAGGAGAGTCGTGCTGCAGCCAGAAAGACGATGCTACTCAGTGCTGACTGGTGTGACTGGCATCATTAATGCTGGAATGGTTGGTGTTTTCGTCGAGGGCAATGACTGGGGTTGCTGGATTCGAGCTGCTGGAAGGAGGCAAAAGCTTGAACCACGTTTCAGGTCGCAAAGTGTGTCTCGATGAAGTCACTACTAAAGTCACTCTTTCGAGTGATGATTGCATCACAGAAAGAACCTCTCGTCATCTTCTCTCCCTCTCTCTCAGCGAATCTCGTCCCCATTCACTATAAAAAGGCATTCATCACTTCATTCGCTATCAACGAACCTATCAGCATAAACCATTCCGCAAAAAAACAAAAAGGTTATTCTCTCAATCATTGCATCAGATTGTGTTCATTCATGTGGCCCACTTCAATGTCACAATTGGCAGGAAGTTCCCCTATTGTTTTCTGAGCAGGAAAATCTCTAAACGAAAAGAGAGAGCGAAAGCGATAGAAAGAAACGACAGGCAAGCGACGGAGGCGCTCGGTTATTAGCGCTCCGTGGATGCGCGCACAGCAGACGCACAGGCTCACAGACAGATAGATAGACACACGACCGAGGCACGCAGTGCATTCATATACACACTCGCACTTTATGGCGTCGCTGACAACGGGACGCGGCAGTCGCAATCGCGTGGACGACGATGGCGACAGCGGATCAACCGAAACTGCTGAGGCAAATGGCGGAGGCGGCGCTGCGGCTGGGAACGACGTGACGAGTGCGGACGACGAGAGCGAGGGCGAGGCTGAGTGGAACGGCGAAGAGGACGACGTCGACGAGGAGGGTGACGATGAAGACGAGGAGGAGGATGACGATGACGATGACGACGATTCGATGGACAGCACGGCCGATAGGGAGGTAAGCACTGTGAATGGCGACGATGACGACTTTGAGCATGCAGTTGGCGAGGAGAACTCCGGTCCCAGCAGACTCCGGACGACGCGCAGCTCCAGCTCCGGCGCGGGAGGAGGCATTGCGAGCTTCTTCACGAGCAACAAGCGCCAGTCAACGGATAGCAATGGCGCCGAGAAGAGAAAGAAGAAGAAAGGCAAGCGCGCAGGTGGTGACAGTGGAGGTACAAAGCGCAAGGATCGCTCAGAACGTGCCGAGCGCATCCGCAACCGGCGCCGCAAGATCGCAGACATCCGCGGCGACGAAGATCTCGACGACTCGACCCGCAAAGCCCGCGACGCCGAGCGCGAGCGCGCGAGCCACATCATCGACTTTGAGCAGCTGGAGGACGTGATCGAGATCGATCTGGGGCTGGCTGCTGCTCCGGACGCGCAAGTGAAAGAGCCGCTTCTGTGTCTGAATGTGCGCGCAGACGGCACGATCCCAACGGGCGAGGTCGGGACTGAGAACGCGCCAGTGTTTGTGCACGAGAGCATCTCGGGCAAGCTCAAGAAGCACCAGGTTATCGGCGCGCGCTTCTTGTGGAGCCACATCGCCGTCGAACCGAGCGGCTTTGGCTGCGTGCTCGCAGATTTTATGGGGCTCGGCAAGACGCTCCAGGTGATCACGGTCGTGCAGGCATTCCTCGCAAAGAGACGCTTAAACAAAGACGACTTGCTCGTCCCCCGTCACAAGCACGCGCTCATTTTGGCGCCGACGATTTGCGTACGCAACTGGGAAGCCGAGGTCGTGAAGTGGCTCGGCAAGAAAGAGGCGCGCCGCATGGGGCTGACCACTTTGGAGTCGTCGCGTGAGAAGAAAATGGCCGACCGCGTGCACGTCGTCAAGCAGTGGCACAAGCGCGGCGGACTGCTCATCATGGGCTACGAGCTGTATCGCATCTTGGTGCTTCAGTCCAGTGGCGACGAGAAGATCGCGGCGGGCAACGCCAAGTACACGCACCAGATCAAAGAGGTGTACAAGTGTCTCGCGAATCCCGGTCCCGACCTCATGGTGCTCGACGAGGGCCATCGCGTGCGCGACCACAAGTCCAAGCTCGTGAAGGCGCTCTCGCACGTGAAGACGTCGCGCCGCATCATCCTGACGGGCTACCCACTGCAGAACCATCTGGAGGAGTACTGGACGATGGTGAACTTTGCGCGTCCCGACTACTTGGGTACCCTCGAAGAGTTCAAGAACCGGTTCGTCGACCCGATCGAGAATGGACAGTGTATCGACAGCAGTGAGGCGGATCTGCGACTCGCGAGGCAGCGCGCGTACGTGCTCACGCGAGAGCTCAAGCCGCTCGTGCTGCGTCGCGACCAGCAGTACCTGTTCAAGCAGCTGCCACCAAAGAAAGAATGGGTGCTGCTGTGCAAGCTGAGTGAGCCCCAGGCGCAGCTGTATCGCGCGTTCCTGGAGCAAGGGGTGCCAAAGCGTGGGGAGATCATGGAAGGGATCGGCGGGAAGGTTGATGTCCTTGGCGGATACCACATCTCGCTCGCGATCTCAAACCACCCGGACGTGTTCTGTGAGTCGTACCACCAGCTTGAAGAAGAAATGCGCAAGAACCCAGACAAGTTTAGCAAGAGCCGCCGCTTCCAGCTGCACGGGGAGGATATCGACGGCGACTTTGGATTGCTGGACTTGCCAATGGTGGCTCGAGCCAACAGCGACGCAGTTTCAGCAGCACTTCAAAAGCAACCGAGTACTGGAACGGACGACAGTGATGTGGACATCCTGGAAGCCCTCGCAGCGCCGACCCATGGCAATGCAACTGCAGCAAAGACACCAGCGCCTCCAGCTGGCCCTCAGCATCGCCTCAAGTTTGCGGAAGCGTTCATGCGCTCGTACGAGAAAAGCCACCTCGCGGCGAGCGGCAAGATGATGATCTTGATGCAGATTCTCGCCGAGTGCCAGGAGATCGGCGACCGCGTGATCCTGTTCTCGCAGAGCATTCCGACGCTGAACACGATTGAGAAGATGATCGCGCAAGCGAACCGAGGCCAGCGCCATCACTCCAAGCGGTTGACCTACCTGCGCATCGATGGTAGCACCCCTCAGCAAGAACGGTTCCGGATGATCTCCCAGTTCAACGACCTCGAGGAAGACGTGGACATCATCATGATCTCGACGAAAGCAGGCGGCGAAGGCATCAACCTGTGCGCCGGCAACCGCATCATCATCTTTGACGTCTGCTGGAACCCGTGCAACGACTCGCAGTCCATGTGTCGGTCCTACCGCTTCGGGCAAACGAAGAACGTGTACGTCTACCGCTTTGTGACGAGCGGCACGATGGAGAAGAAAGTGTACGACCTCCAGATCCGCAAAGAAGGCGTCGCGAAGCGCATCGTCGACGAGAAGACCATGGAGCGCAAGTTCAAGAGCACGGATCTGCAGAACTATTTCAATCTGGAGGAGTTTGAGGAATCGCTCAAGCTTCAAGATCGACCGCAACCGAAGAAGGGTTCGACGGCATTGACGGATGCATTCGGTAGTTTGGGTGATGAGACCACCGCTGAGAGTCCACTGCAAGTGCGTCCGTCACCAGAGGAGGACAGCGTGCTGCAGCGAGTGTTGACAAGGTTTAGCACCCTCAACCTCGGCGGCACTACTGCGGCCTCTTCTTCGCCAGATACGGACTCGTCGTCGACGACGCCAACCCCTGAAAGCGGCTGGATCGTCGACTGGTTCGAGCAGGAGACGATGTTTGAAGAAGATCTGGACCAGCAGTGCTCGCCCACGGAGCAGCAGGAGATCATGGAGAGCCACGTGTACCTCAAGGCGATCCGAAGGTTGCGCGCGAGTGGGAGCCACTTGATCAGTCGAGAGGGTATGCTCGTTGTGCAATGCCAGTACTGCAGAGTGAACAACGAAGTGTACCCGGAGGCGACGACGAAAGTACCGGTGCCAAAATCGATCGATTGCATGTACTGCAAGCGACCGACTCTGACTGCTGGTGCCGCGCCTGCGTCGCCTCCACAAGCGACGCCGCCAGGGTTTCTCGGCGGCGTTGCTGGTGCTGGCAATGGCCACATGTTCCATATGGTCAATGGAAACATGGCCGGCTTCCCACGACCATTCCCAGTTCCAGCAAACGGTGCTTACATCCCTGGTGTCAGCTCGGCGGCGATGGCGGTGGATCCAGGCAACAGCCTCCAAGGTGCAATCGCTGGTGCAGTAAGTGGACTGCCAGACGTGCGCACACTTCCTCCGCATCTCATGGCGATCTACCAGCAACAGCAAGCTGCGAGTCGCGAGCGGGAGCATCAGCTGAGAGAGAACAGTATCCAGCAGAAGCTTGAGATCCAGAGACGCCTCGAGGAGAAGCGTCGCAAAGAGCGCCAGGCGTTCAAGCTCAAAGACCGCTGCTTGCTGGTGCTGCGTCGCGGCATGACCGGCTGCCAGGAATTGAAGCGCAGCGCGGAGAGCTGTGGCGCCAAGATCGCGATTGAAGTGAACGCGCAGACGACCGACGTTGTGAGCGCTATGAGCCCGGAAGAGACGTTCAGGTTCCTCCGGATGTCCAAGCTGCCGAAAGACGTGGACCTCCGCGACGAAGCGTGGCTCCGCAGTGAGATCGCCAAGGCGAAGGGACTGCCTCTCTCGAATGGAAACGCGTCGACAGCTGCTGCAATGTCCCAGAATGGTGGCGGTGCTGCTACTGCTGCTTTTGCTGCGAATGGGACGAACCGAGCTCCGTCAACTTCCTCTCCAGACTCGAATCGCACGGACGCGAGTCGTGGCGGAGACAGCGAGCAACCTTCGGCAGACACGAGCAGCGACATGATCGATCTCTTGGACTCCGACGACGAGAGCGACGGTGCTGCTACCACCACGACCACCAATACCCAGGCTACTGCCGCACCACCACCCACCCAGAATAGCGCCGACGACGACGATGTGATCGAGATCCTGTGATCGCGCTCATCAAAGCAATGGGTCTCGTGCTCTTGGGTTGGTGGTGCGTACGTTACCGTTCGAACACGGTGGTGGTGGTGGCTGGTTGTTGTTTTGTGTATACTAGATATGTTTCATGCATGCTTCCTTTTCCTCCATAGATACTACTATTACTCCGAGAGAAGCAAAAGAAGAGGTAGACGGAGCAGACAGAGATGGATGGATGAGCGAGCGGGATGGCTGAAAGCCCCCCAGCGAGCGTTAGCTTCATCCATTGTTCTGTTGCTGCGATGAGTCTACAGAGCCGATGGTTTTTGCGAGCACGCACCTCACCGAAATCTCCAGATCCGATGAATGGGGGTGCGATATTTAAGCGAATGTGAGATTCTGAAGCCGTCAAAACTGGTGAAAAGTGTTTGGAAAGCGTTGGATGACGGTTCGATGCGTGAAGGCACGGACTTGGTAGTCGAGTGAGTGGATGGATGGATGCTTATTCTCCGAGCAGGGTTCTCACCGCTGCGAATACTACTGCAGTAGCGACAACGACCCCAAGATGGTTCGAGTGTGTGCCCAGGAGGATCGAAATGGGAACCAAAGACTTTGGTAGGTTTGCTGTCATTCGCCTTAGTGGTCGACTTTCCACAGCCTAAAGTGCCAGCGACGCAAAAATGGTTCCTTACTGCGTCGTTGCATACCGCCAACAAAGGAGAGGACGCTTTCAGCTCTGTCCTTTCGTCTGGCTTTCACTGTCACTACTGTTGTGCTGACCGTCAGCACACCTCCGCGGTGTTCGCCTTGTTGACGTCCGAGGTTGTACTGGTGTGTATGCGCATGCAGGTGTCTAGCCAGCCATTCGATCCAGAAAACCTCAGAGTCTGAATGCGAGCAACGCATTGGGCTCAATGCCAGGATGCAAGCACTGCCACATATCCAGACCAGGCAGCCATGCTGGACCAGGTCCAACCGAACCGATTCGTCATGCCGTCTCACATCCTGCAGACAGCCTGTCCAGCAGCTCGTCCACGTGCCGGTGACCAGACACGCACTACTGCCAGTCACCAGACGTGACCGCCAGCGTGAGCACAGCGTCGACCGCGCCATCCGCCAATGAGATCGCGAGAATCGCTTTACGCGGCAAACAAACGACAGAGAATCTCAGGAGGCAGCAGTGGAAGCCACATCCGTCGTCGTCGTTCCGACCGCAAGCGAGCGCTTCTCGTCCGAAGAGGATGCAGCTTGAGAGAACGAAAGAGAACCAACGTCTCCGATGGGAAGACGAGCAGGGAGGAGCTCTTTGTTGCTGCTGGTGGAGGATCCTCGCTCGCTCGTGAACCGTTGTAGTTCATGACTAGGATCTACTTGCTTTGCTTTCATTGTTGACTTTGCGAGTCCTGTTTGCACACACACAAGACTGCACGAACAGCGATGCGGAAAGTCGACAGTTTGTGCATCTTGTTGACTTTGTAGCTGCAAACCTCCTTTCTGGTGTTGCATGTTGTTTTTGCGAGTTTTTGCTGCCAGTCGCTGAGGGTAGGGCTCTTGTCATCACCAGAATTGCCAACAAAGCTTTTCTCGCGCGCTGATTGGCTGGATCCTCTCAAGCTGTGTTCGCATTTGGAGAAAGCAGACGAGAGGCGACCCAATTGGAGCACTGAACCTGTCGTCGTCATCGCATCAGCAGCACAAGACAAATGCGCATGCCAGTGCACATGAGAATGACAGCGCGACTTGCTTGGCTCTGCAGCCAGCGCATGAGCAGTATTAACAGATAGACGAGCAAGAAGCGCAGCAGCGGAAGAGCAACAGTCCCATCTTCTTGTGCGTGGACGCAAAGCAGAGATCTCATTGGCCGCTCGAGTGTGTTCGTCGGCGTGTGAGTGTCAAGCCATTTGCTGATCCAGCCTGCAACAGCTTGTTCTTGCGCAGCAAACAAGCGCAAGACAAGCGCGAGCTTCCCTTCTGCGTGCGACTGGACTGAACACCTTGCGCGCAAGTGGGCTCACCTCACTCGTCATTATTCCTGAATCTGCGATCTCGCGCGCACCACAGAGAGCTATCAACCCACAGTGATGACCAGCCTCGCGTTCATCCTCAACCCGCTCGACCGGAATGGCAGCTCTGCCTCTGCCTCCGCCGTGTCCGCCAAGCGTCCGCTGCCAGCGCTGGCTGCGGCGATCGCGCCGTCGCTCTCGGTCCCGGGCTGGAGAGCTCCGACCTACTTCCACTTGCCGGGGCTCGCGCCGCTGACCACCATCGCCGCGCACCGCCTGGCGCTGGACGCGAGCTTGCAGCAGTTTGCCGCGACCGCGACCGCCACCAGGAGCGACGACGAGCTGGACGAGCTCCAGCGCAAGAAGCAGCGGCTCCAGCACATCGCGACCAAGTACGCTGCGGACCACGAGTACAGCCATGCACATGGCGCTGCGTCGCCTACAACCAGCTCGGAGGACGAGCTCTCGTCGTCCGACGATGTGGACGGGGATCACGAGCAGGAGCAGGAGCAGGATGACCAGGACAAGCCCCAGTCGTCCAAGAAGAAGACGCGGCTGTGCAAGGAGAAGGGATGCACGAGCCTCGCGGTCTCGCGCCGCAGCTGCGTGCGCCACGGCGGCGGCTCGCGCTGCACGTTTGAAGGGTGCACGAACGGCGCGAAGCTGCGCAACCGCTGCTTCCAGCACGGCGGGTCGACGATCTGTCTCGCGGCGGAGTGCGAGAGCAAGGCGAAGCGATACGGATACTGCTGGTCCCACGGCGGCGGCCGCATCTGCAGCACGGAAGGCTGTGTGAAGGTCGCAGCCCAGGGCGGGTCGTGCTGGGCTCACGGCGGCGGCAACCGCTGCAAGCTCGACGGCTGCAGCAAGCGCTCGTACCAGAAGCACGGCTACTACTGCAAAGCCCACGCGGCGCACAGCATCTGAAGTGGGAGATCCGCCAAGCAAGCCGCCGTTATCTATGAGGGAGACCGCCACCGCGAGCCGTGTGGGTGTAACCTCGAGTCCGCGCCGCTGTTGAGGGTGACTGGCCGATTCAGTCGTCCCAGATCGGATGACGTCCGATCTGGCTTAAAGGAGACAAGCAGGCAGGACAGCCCTTTGTAGGTGGGAGTCCCAGTGGCGGGGTCCGTTTGCTCGTTGTTCGGCTCTCGCCATGCAGCGAAGAGCTTGAGAGCTCGACCTTCCGGATCAGGAGCTGATGAGCGCATCCTTGCGATCCGGTGCGTGTCACCGCAGTTCCGCCGCGCGCAACTGGTCGTCGTCGCCAGTGACAAGCGTCGCGTGGTGGGGCTTTTGCTGCAGATCAGGCGAAGACCCGCTAGCCAATCTTTGGGGATCAATCAGCAAGTGCAGTGTAGAGTAGAGAGTGTGTACTGAGTCGCTTTGCGTTGTGAGATTGTGTCACAGATCCAATCCAAAGCAGAAAGAGTTATTCGTATCCATGTCTGCGCTTGTTCTTCGCTTCGAGGCGATGGGATGAACGAAGAGGCGGTGATCTTCCTAGAGAGCATGACTCAGAACTAAGGAACGACGCCAGAGAGCCATACTCGGAGTAGTACAGTATCCGCAGCCAAGCAACCGATCAAGGTCGATGCTCTGGACAGCTTCGATTGTGGCTGGTTCTTCGAATCACTTGGTGACGACAAGAGGTCGTCAAAAGGTCATCAAATCGCAGAGTGTGCAACGATTTCAACGACATCGGACTCAAGCACAAGATATTAGGTTTCGCTTTCTACTCTGCATGCGGATGCTATTTGCTGCGGATTTATATCTGCGACACCTTGAAATACTGCACCAGCACGGAAACGAGGTTGCTGTTTTGATTTTTGCCTAATGAACAAACGGACGGACAGATGGCACCAACGCTCCTGTCGTTCGACTTCAGGTGTCACTCCCACTCAGCGACGACTCATTGGCTGCTCGCCGCATCGACGCATCGACGTGAGCATGGCGAGCATGGCGGATTGGCTGGCAATGGCCATCTTGGGAGAACAAGAAATCAAGTGAGAGAAAAAGTGTGTGGGATGAGAGATTTTGGCTTGCGGATCACTTGCATGTGAGATTTGGCGAGATTTGGTCAAAATTGGGGAAATGAAAGTGAACATGAAAAATGATCCCATCCGAGCAAACGAAAAAGCTGAGAGAGTCAACAAAACTACGGTATCGCTGATGCATATTGAAGCATGGGGCTGCTTCAAATTGAAGTGCAACAGCAGCACGTTCAAATAGTCGCAATGCGATCTTCGCAGAGTGGCGGTTAATGTTGCCCACAACGCAAGCAGAGAATGGCGGTGAAGACGAACCACAGCTTTCGCTTTCGCTTTCTCTCCACCTCTGCGCAACTAGTAAAGACAGCAGCGCAGTCGCTGAATCCAAATCCGAGCGCCTTGGATTCACTTGATCGATTGCTCGGATTGATTCATTCGCACAGTTTCAGATGAAAGCACCGTGGCGAATATATCCTTGGATCCTTGGCTGCATGCAAAGTGCGACTCGTCGTGGACGATTTTTCTGCGTGGCGTTGGGGTTCGAAAAAGCGGATTGCTTGGCATCTGAGGATGCGTTTTGTTCGACAAGTGCAGTACCAGCAAGTATATATCGATAGCGACGCGCCTCTTGCTGTCCAATTCTGGTTCAGTGTCTAACCACCTGATCGTCTCTCCACCCATGCAAATGGGACGCGAAGCACGAAGCTAGTGCTAGTGGTGGTCGTACCAATACAGAAACGAAAGCAAGTCTAGTGCTATAGTGCCGCAGCACCACTGGCGTGGCGGAACACTTGGCTTGCGTCGCTCGCTCAGGAGGCACAAGATTTTGCCAATAATCCGAGCGAATACTTACGCGCTGTTTCTGTTGGCGCTTGAGGCGAGAAGAGAAACTGAACTTTGAAGGATGGCGGCAAAATAGGGACGCGAATCGTTTCTCCACCAAGCTGCCACACGAGTCCGAATTTCACACTGCTTTGCTTGCAGCAAACCCGCGTATAAACCATTTGCAACTCAAAACGTACTCCTTTTGACGGAAAACCGAACCTCGGAATAAGAGACCCGAGCCTTCTTCAACCACTGCAGTGCAATACGAGAGGCGGTCAGTCTCTGCACGCTTCGCAGTGTGTCCTGCGATACTGTGCAGCTGGCGAGGCTGCTGGTGCGTCGTGGTTGTCAGCTTCCGTTCTGGTGCATTTGCGTCGCGGCGCGTCACGTTTATTGTTCAGCGGACACGCGCGAAGCTGGCGCTTCTCTTGATGGAGCCACTTGCGTCCAATCGCCACTCAGATCAAATCGCACAGTCGCGCTTGGCAAGATCGCGACGAGCAAAAAGCCTCAGCGCAGGTGAGAAAAGAGTTCTCTCTCAGCCAAAAAGCACTGGAGACGAACGAACCAATGAACGGCTGGCGTTGGACGTGCTCACACTAAAAGACAGACCAAACCTCTCGGAATCAACCAGTGAGAGAGAATGAGAAGCAGATCTTGTCTGTGAGGGACTGGTGATGGATGGAATGCAGTTTTGAAAGGCGGGTTTGATGGCTATACAGATGGCTATGGATCGAGGAGCTCTCTCTTGCTCTCCCGTACGTGTTAGTTAGTGTCCCTAGCTAGACAGGTTCCCATAGAATACATTCTCTTAGCCTTTGCCACTTGCCATCTCGACACACACAATTGAGTGGAATCAAAGACCCTCGACGCAAACAGAAGCAATAGAACGCTTGCAGCTACGCGATGCATAAATATACCGCACGAGGCTCGCTTCCCTTCATCTTCCTTCCCCAGAACAGAACGTTGCTGCGCGGATACAGACAAATTCTCTTTGTGACTCCACAGCGCACGCATGCGCTTCCATAAATGCAATGCGACCTGGAAAAAAGCTGCAAGACCTGAGCCAAACGAAAGATTTGTTTGTTTAAATAATCGACTCCGCCCAACTCTGTGTGTGCTTCACCAGTCAAGATCGCAATCTCTGGGACCAAAAGTGTTGGGAGATTTTGCCAGCACCTGTTGTACCGTACAAAGTGGGAAGAACAATATGATGCTTGCTTGGACAGGACACCTCGGCATGCAGCCGACATGCATGCTTGCATGTGGAAGCTCGATTCCTGTGTGATCTACAGTATTTCGGACAAAATGGCAATGAGCAGCACATTGCCAACTTTTGCTCTGTCTTGTGATCATCGTAGAGTTGCGCCGTTTTGCGCTTCAAGCGATGTCTCCAGTTTCCAGCCCGATGTCCAATCCAAACTGCTCCATCATCCGTCGAGCCATGTTGACAAGCAGTGCAGAGCTGACTGGTTCGAGCTCATCTCCTCTCAGTCTTCTTCCTTCAGTTCTGCTCAAGCACACCACTCATACTTTGAAGGTTCTCGCCAGTTAGGACAAGTTGCATTCAGTACTCCCAGTCTCGCACTCTCGCGTCATCACTTCCATCAGCCAATCACATGCTGCTATTATGAGGAGATCACACTCGCGCACAGAAAAAGGGCACTTGGTGAGAGGAGCGCGAATGATGACACTTTGGCGTCGCCATCACACAGGAACGCACACACACAGTCGCCCATACTGCCTGAAACTCTTTTTGGCTGAACTGCTGGCAGCCATTTGGCTCTGTCTGTCTGTCTGGCTGCGATGCACCGAAGATCCCGAGCCAAAGCCCAGCCTGCTGCTGCTTCTCCCTGTCACTCACTTCTAGTTTTACTCGACAGGCAAGCTGAAGATGTATCAAGACACGGACAAGACCGCGCTCGCATTCATCCTGAACCCGCCTGCTGCTGCTGCTGGCGATATGAGCCACGCCACCACCGCCACCGCGTCTCCGGGAATGTACGGGTCCTCCTCGTCGTCGTCGTCGCCGACGCTCTCGCCGAGCCGCAAGGCGTACGGCAGCGGCGCCGACGAGGACATGGCGATGGAGACCGCGTCCGACGACACGGCCAGCGACGACGACGGGAGTGGCGCCAAACACGCGCTCTTCCACATCCAGGGTCGCAGTCTGCTCTCGCACGGCACGATCATGGAGACTCGCGTGAACCAGCTGCTGTCGCACGGCAACCACCACGGCAAGATGCGCGTGCGCAAGTCGTCGATCTGCGCGCAGGTCGACTGTCCGCGCGCCGCGGTCTCACGAGGGCGATGTGTGCGCCACGGGGTACGTGGAGATTGCTTTCGAGTGTTTGGTGCTGTATTGCTATTGTGTGACCCAGTTGCTGATCAATGCTCGATGTGTCACCATGTGTGTCAACAGGGTGGCTCGCGATGCACATTTCCAGACTGCACGCACGGCGCACGATTATACAACCGGTGTTTCCACCACGGCGGCTGCAAGCTGTGCAAGATCGACGGCTGCACGAGCAAGGCGAAGCGCTACGGGTACTGCTGGTCGCACGGCGGCGGCCACATCTGCGATTCGCCGGGCTGCACGAAAGTGGCGGCGCCGGGCGGGTTCTGCTGGGCACACGGCGGCGGCAACCGCTGCAAGATGGAGGGCTGCAACCGCCGCTCGTACCAGAAGCACAACTACTTTTGCAAGCAGCACACGTCCGGGATCGGGTCCGCGTCGTCCCCGCACGCGAGCAGCGACATGAGCGCTGACGAATGAAGTGGAGATGAAGGAGATGCGGTCGATACAGACGCCGCTCTCTTGCATATATGAAAGAAGAAGAGGAAGCATTGCCGCCCCCACCACCTCCACCACGCACAAGTAGCAGTTAGCAGTCGATAGAGCGAATCATAACTTATTACCCCTTTTGCCGCCACCATGCTGAAATCTTTCCGTCCAAGCCAAGCTGTACTGCCTACATTCGCATCGAGTCCAGTCCGTCTCGGACACGAAGAGCTGCCAGAAGCATGCGTGTCGAAGTGCATTCTGGCGTGGCTCTTGGCGAGAGGACAGCCGAAAAGCGCGATCTTGTCTTGAGCGTGTCTCTTTTGCTGTATACGCCCGTTTGATACGTACGAATTCTCGCTGTCGATGGGTGTGAGCAGTGGATGGATGGACGACTGGCGTCTCGCTCTTTGCAGCGATCCATGGATCGTGAGTCCACCTCCATTGTTCCAAGAACGATGATAGTCGTTTGCAGGACGGACAGGCAAACAGCGAAGAGGCAGCAAGAGAGCGAGCGATAGTTAGCGAGAGAGAGAGCTTAAAGGCTTTTGACTCATGCGCTCGGATTGAAAGCGTGACGCGCTGCACGCCGGAAACGGACGACGCCGACGTGGCGCGTCAGTCAGTCAGACGCACTACCTACTCTTCTTCGCGTGTTCCCTCGAGATTCGTGCGCAGACTTGTCGCCAAAACAGAATTGTCAAAACGGGACTCAATGTCTATTTCCTCGACAATTGCTACTTTCGATCATGAACTTTACTTAGAATCATCAGATTCACTTGATAGGGATGTATTTTATGGTCAAAAGTACGGCAGGTTTCTGACAAGAGTTTGACTTGGTTGTCGTAGGACAACTCCACCTGGATAAGAGAGACTTTGCATGCTTGTCAGTCAATCAAGTCAATCGAACAAAAGTGATGGCAGAGCAGAATGCGACCAGCCGCGTGCACGCGAGCATCACGAAGCTCCGAGAGGACGTCGCGGACTTCTGGCAGCCGCTGCACGCTGTGGCGCGCGTGGACGCGGCGTCGCTCTCACCGCTCGAGTTCTACCGCCAGTACGTGAGCAAGAGCGTGCCCGTGATCCTCACAAACGCGATGCGCGACGCTGCCGAGTGGCAGCAGGCGCTCATCCACTGGCAGAGCGACGCGTACCTGATCGAGCAAGCCGGCGAGGAGCTAGTGACAGTCGACGTCACGCCCTTTGGATTCGGCGACGCGGTGCTGCCGCTCGGTGGAGATGGTAGCAGCAAGGAAGAGGTCTTTGTGATGCCCGAGGAGCGCGAGATGACCCTCGAGCAGTTTCTCGCGACGCTGAATGACCGCGAGCACTTTGACGGCGTGCCGTACCTGTCGCACCAGGTATGCTGCCAACGCAGGTGCTCGGACATGCCTGATATAGCTTTGAACTGATCGAATTGGTTTGTCTGTGTCTGGACGGGATAGAATGACAGCCTGCGCGACCAACTTCCGATGCTCTACCAGGATGTGCCCGCGTACGTGGACCTCGCAAAGGACGCGTTCGGCAACGAGCCCGACGCGGTCAACATCTGGATCGGCGACGAGCGCGCCGTGTCCACGATGCACAAAGACCACTACGAGAACATGTACTGCGTCGTCAAAGGACAGAAGCACTTCACGCTGCTGCCACCGGCGGACGTCGCGTGTCTGTACGAGTCCGAGTTCCTGTCGATGCGCTACCGCCACAAACCCTCTCAAACCGACAGCTCTGATACCAACGATGGCGACAATGGAAATGACGAAGAAGCGGCGAGGCTCACGGCGCTGTTCCATGAGAAGTATCCGCAGCACGCGTCGTGGCGGATCGTGATGTCGCCCGAGACCGGGGACACGTCCTGGATCCCGGTCGATCCGCTGCAGATCGACACGACCAAGTTCCCGCTCGCCAAGCACCTCAAGCCGCTCGAGTGCGTGGTGAACGCCGGCGAGATGCTCTACCTGCCGGCGATGTGGTACCACCGCGCGACGCAGCTCTGTCCGACGATCTCGGTCAACTACTGGCACGACATGGAGTTCGACTGTCGCTACGTCTACTACAACTTTGTGCACGACCTCGCCGCCAAGTTCACCACCAAGCCGACCCAAGCCGAGAGCTCCCGATAATACCTAGAGGCAAGGATGACTGTAGGTATTTACTCAGTTATGTTGTGTTGGGAGGGGGGGAGGGATACTCCTACATAGGAAATCCTATTGCGCGAATCTTTATTCCTTATTCAAACTCCACACATCGACAGACAGATACTTCAGCTGGTTATGTCGCCTCGCTCCAGTCGACCGCTGTTAAAAGCGCAACGTCCTCGGCCGGCAGTGCTCTTGCTTCCAAGACACAGTGGACACAGAACGGGAGTGGCTTCTGGGTCACCTCGCCGTCGTCTGCGACGTCGAGCACGACCTTGCGCTCGCTCGTGCACTTTCCACAGATGACGCGCTTGCAGCACCTGCAGATGGCCGCAGAGGATCTGCTGAGTCCCCCAAAGCGCTTGAGCCCCCTCGCGCAGCCCTGGCAGTGGGTCGCGGCGTCCAGATCCGGTCGCGGGTTCACCTGCACACTGAGCTTGCGTCGCTGGCGCATGAGCCACATGAGCTTCTTCATGGTCGAGCAGTCTATGATGTTGACCGTCGCGAGCAGCGCACCGGCGTAGATGAGCGCTGCGAGGTTCACGGGCACATCGCCTGCTGGCAACAGGAACGCGCGGCAGTAGATCTCGACCAGCTTGTCGTCGTACGGACGCACGATGTAGCAGATCGAGCACTTCATGCGCAGAAAGCCGTACTCGGCGAGCTGCGGCATGCCGGGGAGCTCGATCGAGTGCATGAGGTTGTAGCCCGTCTGTCCGTTCTCGTCTTTGATCATGCCCGTGCTCTCGGCGTACACCATGTCGCGCTGCTGCACCCACGCCGGGAGCTTGCGCCATGCCCACTTGATCCCCAGGAACCGGAACGGGTCCTCCTCCGATGGACGCTCGAGAGTCGTCAGGATTTTGCAGTCGCGCTGGATGTCGTTCAGGTACGTACTCCGCAACCGCCAGATCGCTTCCGTGTCTGCGAGCGTCCCGTACCCGGCGTCCTCCACTGTGCCGGGGATAAGCCCCGAGAGCACGACCATCGGGTACTGACCCTGCTCCGTCATCAAGTGCGCCTCCGAGACCACGGCGTCGCTCAGGATCGGGAATGCGCTCGCACTGGTGGTCTTGGAGGACCACGACGCGTTGCTCGCAGTGTGCTGTCGCTCGAACGGGTCTCCACCGAAGCCTCGAGAGCTCAAGTTGGCGCTTGACGCGGAACTGGACGACGAGGACGGACGCGTCGACAGGCGTCGTGGTGGCCGTGGCTGCTGCTGCTGGAATGGCCGAGCCACTCCGTATGTGCTGTCCATGCCCTTGCCCTTGCTGGTTAAAGAGCCTTTGCGCGACCGGTACACGTTGAAGCCTTCCTTGGACTTGACGTGCTTCCACGTGTCCTTGGGGAACGTGCGGTTGCTCGCGACGAACGCGTCGTAGGCGTCGATCGTGTCGCGCACCATGGCGCGCGCCTCCTGCGCGACCGAGAGCGCTTCGTCGGGCGAGAGCTCGACCTTCGGGATCGCTTCGCCCGGCAGCTTGTGCTTCATGGCGTGCTTGCTTGCTTGTTTTGTTGTTTGCTTGGGGCTTGTTCGCTTGCTTGGGGCTCGTGCGTTTGATTCTGTGCTTGTGGTGGTGGATGTGAAGAGACAACATGAAATGGGGAAGGTTCACTTGACAGAAACGGCGCTGAATGAAATGAAAAGGATTGCGTTAGCATTTGTGGTTGTCGCCCTATTGTGACGATCAAATGTTCCGACTTGATTTGGTGTTTCATAATCATCCATAACACTGTCATCACGCTTTTCATCATGCAGCTTCATATTGGAAGAAGTCTCGCTAATGCGCCACGCAGCTTCATTTCACCATTTAGTCGCTGAGTGAATGCGTCTCCTGTGGCTGATACGAAGTGATGATAGATCTTGCCACTGCGGCACATTAGCGAGTTTTTATCATCACTTTGGAGTCTGACGATTCAAGCGCTTCCTGCAGCGATGCCAAATCGTGCGTGCATCCACATGCTTCATCCAGCAAAGAAGAGCCATCACTCAACAACAAAACACAAGGTGTACGCACCTGAATCTATTTTTGCGTGCGTCACGTTTCCATCTCCTCAGGACTGTGCAAGAAAGCAGCACTGGCCGCTTCAGTCTGCAACTCGCGAGAAAATGCAGCAATCAAGATGCTCTCGTAATCCTTGAAATCTGCTGCAGTCTCCTGCAAACTCACGCACGAACCATTTCCTTGACAGTTCGTTCAGCACTCGCGCCTCGACGACGCACTGCACGCAGAACGGGAGCGGCTTCTGCGTCGCTTCGCCGTCATCTGCGACATCGAGCACGACCCGCCGCTCGCTGCTGCACTTCCCACAGACAATCCTCTGACAGCATCTGCAGATC